>CM051375.1:11545231-11567063 GCA_028015245.1 Cardamine occulta
AACATATTGCATACAGATCTATCACCTGATTTGTTTAGAGCCATGGAAACCTTAGATAATCTCTAGACACCCAACGCCTTTAATCATAAATTTACAACCAATTCATTCATTTGCTTTCATTCATTTGCTGCATTCATTCAATTGAAAAAAACCAAAACAAAACCCCTTTCATTGTTTTGTCTTAGTTTGATCTCTTTTCTTGAATTCAATCTACTGATTTTGCTGTGCACTTGCAGTTATATTCATCGTGTGGTTTTTGAGAAAAACGTATGCACACCATCAAGTTTTTGGCACCATTGCCGGGGAGTCTACAAGCTACCTTTTGATTCAATAAGATCTCTCGGCTAAGATACTTTGAATTTTTCATTTGAATCTTTCAATTTTATTTTACTTTATTCTCCTTTGTTTCTCGATAACCTCTATTTCCCTTTTTAGTTCTGGTTTTGGATTTTGCAGTGCATGACAAGGAAAAATGAAATGATCCTTAGTAGGATCACGTCCCTGAATGCTCTCCAAAGGTTGTGATGAGTAGAGTGAAAAGATCTTGGTTGCGGAAGTGCGGAAGGATATCAAAACCGTGATGGTGATCGGTCAAAAGTGAATGGATCGAATGATACTTCCAAAGGTTATGCTCAACCTTTAGACTATCTGGGTTTGTTCTTGGTGAGGGTAAGGACCCAAACGTAGTGAACAAGTGATGGAAGTGAAGTGATACTTCGTAAGGATTATGAATGATCCTTAGACTATCGAGACTTGCTATGGTGGATCGACACTAGTATTGTGGATTCAAAATCATCATTATCTTCAATCTCCTCTAACTCCACTCTTTCCTTTGTCGTCAAACCTCTTCTAATCAATGGTTCGAACTGTTTCCCACTTCTCAATTTGCCAGCATTACAAAGATGTTTGGAATTTGATTCAGTTCTTCCAGAAAGAAATCCCTCATGCCTTTTTATATACCCAGCAGTCTGAGCAACTTGAGTATCCAATTTCTTGACATGGGTGCTGAAAATTTCTATTTTCCCATTCAAGTATGTGTATAAGGCATCAATCTTTCCATTGAAATCAACGGTGATCTTTTGATGTCCATCCAAAATCTGTTCAAACATTGCTTTCATCTCGCTCTCTGCAGTTTTAGGTTGAGGTGCCTGATAAGAAGAGTTCCCGTAGTTCCTGGTGAAGCTACTGTTTGGGTAAGTCTTTTCGTATTCCGACTTGGGTGTATGACCAGAAGAGTTTTGGTTTCCTGTGTAACTGTTCCTCTGTCCATTCCCACTGAAGTTTTTGAAATTACCCTAAGTAATACCAAACCTCTGACCTTGATATCCAACTCCATTGACGTAGTTCACGTCTTCCTCAACAAACTCTTCTTTTGGATCAAAAGTCTCAACCTCTGCAGCAACGTGAACTGATTTCTTGTTCACTAAATGGTTGTGCACCGTATCCATCTTAGCTTTAATCTCCGCAATCTGATTACCATCCATATTCGTTGCTTGTTTCTTCCTTTCAAAGTTTGCATTCTTGGTACTATTTCTAAAAGCCAAGTTTTTAATCAGCACATTAGTATCCTCGGGAAACCTGGTATTGAAATTCCTGTTGCTAGAAGCATCCAAAACCATTTGATATCTCCAATCAACCCCTCTGAATAATATACCCAACAACTGAACCTCACTAAATCCATGATGTGGAAAATCCCTCTGATATGCTCTGAATCGTACCCAAGCGCCTTAAAAGCATCAGTTGGTCCTTGAGTAAATATCGATATCTTCATCTTCAAATTCTCAGACCATGCATCATCGTAGAAGTTGTTCAAGAAGGCTGTCTTGGTTGCTTCCCAAGTTGTTAAGGATCCCGGATTCAACTGTTTAAGCCAATAAGCTGCTTCTCCAGCAATAGAGTATGAGAAGAGCTTGCAGAAAAGGTAGTTAATGGAAAAAACAATTGCTTTAATGATTGTTGTCAAATCCTCAAACCTCTGAATATGATCCATTGGATGTTCACTAGAAAGACCATAAAAAGGGTGTTATCCCACAAGAGTGTATGATGTGATCATGGATAGCTCACAGAAGCAGCTTGAACCCGAGGATGCTTTGGCCGTACCAAGTGGACCAATGACAAGATCGAGAGCCACAGAGTTTCAGAACGCCATCACCGCATTACTCACTCAAGTTCAACCGATTGAAGCTCAGTTCGAGAACATGGAAAATCAAACCATCTTGGTTGCTCGATTGGACTAATAAACGGGTGATTCGTTTGTACTCTTTTTCCTAGCCTTTGGTTTTTTTTCCCAATGGGTTTTCCAAAGGAAGGTTTTAATGAGGCAAATGGGTCACTCTAATCCATCTTAGTCCATAAGAGTTAAACAAGTTTGGTCCAGGTCCAAGTCTAATAATTTTTGGATTTATCTTTTGAAGTCTCAAGCCCAAAGAAGAGATTAAATCAGCCCAGCTCAATAATCACCTGATTAAAATCGGCCAAGGGAGTGGAAGAGGTGGCTTGGGAGACTCCAAGAGATATTCCAAACTAGTTAATGTTTTCTTAATTTTCTATGAATTAATTCTAGCTTTTTCTTTACTCCATCTTTCTTTAAAACTCTTTTCTTGTACTCATTTTCGGATCATCCAAGTTTTTTTTATTAAAAATTGAGAGTGTTTTCTCTTGTGTTCTTTGAAGAACAAACCTGATTGTTGGTGAGTAAATATCCTTCAATCAATCCGAATCAAGGTGTGTCATATCCGCGATTCAAACCTTGGCGTTTTCAAGTGTGTCATATCTTGGAAAAGTCATTGAGGAAATATTCAAGGTCTTCCGCAACCTTGGTGCGATCCATTCACTCCACCCCTATCTATCTATCCACTCCTTTCATTCTACCCCTCGAAAGTGCCGATTCTAGGAGGATCATATCAAGTGGTATCAGAGCACACTTTCGGGTTTGGTATTTGTGTTATCATCTTCTCACCTTTTCCATCTTCTTACATCCTCTATCTTTTCATTTTCAATTTCTTTTATCTTCTCTAGTCTTTCTTTTCTATTTGATCGGATCAATAGTTTGGGGGATTAGTCAATTTATTTTTATTTTGATCATAATTTTCTTTTTGATCTCTATTTAGTTCTAGTTTTAATTCTGAGTTGTTTAAAAAAAAAAAAAAAAAAAAAAAAAAAAAAGATGATCGGACCAAAAAAAAAAAAAAGAGAAAAAAAAAAAAATTTAATTAGTCCGAAATTAATTAGCTTAGGGGGGGGTTTATTTTTCTAATTTTATCTCCTTAATTTTCTGATCCTTGATCTGTTCATTAAAAAAAAAAAAAAAAATACTAAACTCTTTTTTCTCTTTTCTTTCTATCTCAAGTCCATTGTTTCGAATTTGTGTTGTTGGAGTTGTTCATCCGATTTGATCAGTTTTGTTCCATACGAACCATTGAGAAAATCGCTGAGAGAGATCATTTTGAGTGCTGAGTGATTGAGTGAATAAAAAGGAGAGAAACACTTGTGAGGATCGACTTTTTATTACTAACGTTTGTTAAGTGTGCAGGGAAAACAAAATCAATATGTCTAATCATTCCAGCGAAGAAGTTGAGAGCACCAACCGAGCTCAAAGAAGAAGAAAAAACACTCTGGACATGCAGACCTTAGTGGTAGAAATGAGGCGGATGGCGAGAGAAGAGATGGGTGCAGTCAATGCAAGGATCAATACGATTCAAGAGTCCGTTAATCAAGGATTATTGCCGAGTACTGCTGCTAGAAGAAGAAGAGCACGACCTCAAGAAGAAGCTGATGGGGATGACTTGAATTATTACAGCAGAGGGAGCCAAGCTTCTAATCAAAGTGAAAGAAGGCCGAGACGAGTAAGAGAAGCTAGGGGTCGAAATGAAGACAATCTCAGTGGACTTAAGTTGAAGATACCACCATTCCATGGAAAAAATGATCCGGATGTCTACTTGGAGTGGGAGAAAAAAATAGAGCTCGTGTTTGATTGTCAAAATTATTCGGAGCAAAAGAAAGTTCAAGTAGGGGCAACGGAGTTTTTTGATTATGCAATTAATTGGTGGGATCAGATTGTGACGAGTCGAAGACGTAACCAAGAACCGCCCGTAGTCACTTGGGAAGAGTTGAAAAATCTGATGAGAAAAAGATTTGTTCCAAGCCATTATCATAGGGAGCTGCATCTAAAGCTTAGGCGTCTAACTCAAGGAAATAAGAGTGTGGAGGATTATTATCAAGAGATGGAGTCTCTAATGCTTAAAGCTGATATAGATGAAGATGCTGAGGCGACAATGGCCAGGTATTTGAGTGGTTTAGCTCGGGATATTCAAGATAGAATGGAGCTTCAAAATTATAAAGATTTGAAAGAAATGCTTCATAAGGCTGTGTTGGTTGAACAGCAAATTAAGAGGAGAGGTACTTCTAGACTGTCCTATGGAGCTGGAGCGGCTAACGCTAGGACGAGCTACGGCCGAGAGGATAGGACCGTTGCCAAGCCAAAACCGGATCCTAAGCCCTCGCCATTGCTGAAGCTGCCAAGGGTAAGGCTGTAGCTCCGCCGTCTGAGATATCGGGACGTTAAGTGTTTCAAGTGTCAAGGGAGAGGACACTACATGCAAAGTGCACCAACAAGAGAACTATGATTTTATTGGATAATGGCGAGATTGAAACTGAGGAGGAAAAGCTTGAAAGTGATGGTGAAACTTAGGATGAGGGCATAGAGTTACCAGCCACTGGAGAATTATTGGTAACAAGACGTTCTTTGAGTATTCAAGTTAAAGATACTGTCCAAGAGCAGCGGGAGAACTTGTTTCACACAAGATGTTTGGTACAAGGTAAGGTCTGCAGCCTTATTATTGATGGTGGAAGTTGTACTAATGTGGCTAGTGAAACAATGGTGAAGAAGTTAGGGCTGGAAGTTAAGAAGCATCCGAAACCTTTTAAGCTTCAATGGCTTAATGATGCTGGTGAAATGACCGTGAGCCGCCAAGTATTGGTTCCTTTAACCATAAGCAAGTATGAGGACGAAATTTTATGTGATGTCTTACCTATGGAGGCCGGCCATATACTACTTGGAAGACCATGGCAGTTCGATAGAAGGGTCTTACAAGACGGTTTTACTAATCGTTACTCTTTTGAGTTCAATGGCCGAAAGACGATACTTGCTCCTTTGGCGCCACATGAGGTTCATCAAGACCAACTTCAGCTGCAACAACAAGGAAAAACCATTGTGAGTGAACCCCTAAACACGCCACCCCAAAATAAAAACGAGAGTTTGAGAAAAACCAAGAAAAAGGCTTGTGAGAGTAAACCCGTGAGGCATTCAAATTTCTTTGTGAGGTCTAATGTGGTTAAGAGAGCTTTATTCTCTCAACAACCCGTTCTTTTATTTATTTACAAGGAAACTTTGCTGAACCATACTAACCTTGTACCAGAGTTGCCGAGTAAAATCTCTTCTATTTTGCAGAATTTTGAAGACGTCTTTCCGGAGGAAAACCCTAAGGGATTGCCACCCATCCGTGGGATTGAACACCAGATCGATTTTGTGCCGGGAGCCTCACTTCCCAACAGGCCAGCATACAGAACCAATCCGGTGGAGACTAAGGAGCTTCAAAAGCAAGTGAGTGAGCTGATGGACAAAGGATACATACGAGAGAGCATGAGCCCTTGTGCTGTGCCGGTGCTGCTTGTTCCGAAGAAGGATGGGACTTGGAGGATGTGTATTGATTGTCGAGCCATCAACAATATCACTGTAAAGTATCGCCACCCTATCCCTCGTTTAGATGATATGTTAGATGAGCTGCATGGTTCTAGCATATTTTCGAAAATAGATCTTAAGAGTGGATACCACCAGATTAGGATGAAAGAGGGTGACGAATGGAAAACTGCGTTTAAAACGAAACATGGCTTGTATGAATGGTTAGTTATGCCATTTGGATTAACCAACGCACCTAGTACTTTTATGAGGTTGATGAATCATGTTTTAAGGAGCTTCCTTGGAATTTTTGTTGTTGTTTACTTTGATGATATCTTAGTTTACAGCAAAAATTTAGAAGAGCATGTTAATCATCTAGAAGCGGTTTTGATGGTACTTAAGATTTAAAGATGGCCAACTACCAACATCGCGATCCTAGCTGGCATCATTCCGCGGCGATGCGATTCACCAAGGTTAGAGAATTTTGTGAAATTTCCGGATCATATGGTGTAAGATCAAATATTCTATGGCAAATTGAGTATTTTGGGAGTAATGATTGTAGAAAATTTGAAGAAAAGGCTTTATAATCAAGAAATTCTCGAAGCTTGACACCACGGACCAATCCGCGATAGCCGATGACATAATTCGTGGATAGAATGAAGATTGGCTCAACCAAATGCTCAAAGATTAAAGGTCTAATGATATGAGGACATTTAGGAGATAATGATCGAAGGAGATATGGCCATGATCAGGCTAGATTTTGAGTTTCTTGTGCGGACCTTATGTGGAGCCGTGTTCAGCCTAAACCATCGAACAACTCCACAAAAGTGTCCAATTCTCAACTGTCACTTGGTAAGTATACATACGCCATCTGGTAAAAAGGAATGACATACTAATGTACCAAGCTGAAAAACTAAACAAGGAAAGGGAAGCCAAGACCGTTCCCGACAAGGAAGGTCGACCCAGGTCATGATGCCTCATGACCGAGGCGCATAGGAGGGCCAGCCCCGGTTACAAGCATCTGTGACCGAGGTTTTTCACTTTTTTTACCTTTGCCCAAGTTGATCGACATCCTAAGCTTTGCCGAGAAAGTCCATGTTCCACCACACCGATCCGATCACTTCACCGAGCCAAACCAACATCTCTATATGGAACAATCGGTCACCATGGAGATCTCAACCATGGCAGTCATGACATCAACAAGACACCATCACCAGATCTCACCATCGACACCACCACCATTCTATCCTTAACCTTGTTTTTATCTTTATTTATTTTTTGCATATCATTGATGGTTTTTAAGTTTTTGTCTCATGCAACTAGAAAGTTCTTCACAAAGAATTCAATGAAGCAAACCGAGTCCATTCGATGTCCAGCAACAAAGAAAGAAACACCGGTGAGTCACCAACAATCAAATTCGAGGTGACATTGTTCTTAAACCTAAATCTTTCTTTATGATTTTCATCCTTTTCTCTTTTTTATTTTCCCACCGAGACGGTGTGATTTAAGTCTAAGGTGAAGGATGTTCCATCCTTTACTAATGCTACATTTTATACTTTGTTGACTTGACACCTTTTGCTACTTTTTACATCGATAATCATGCTATTTTAATCAAGTCAAAATTTTTTTATTTTTATTGAGTCAAAACTCTAAGGGAACCATGATCTTTTTTTATTGGATTATCTGAATTGGCGAACACTCTGCAGAGCCAAAGTTCTGAAAGGCTATAAGCTGAACTAGAAGCGGTTTTGATGGTACTTAGGAAAGAGGAACTTTATGCTAATCTAAAAAAATGCACCTTTTGTACGGATGACCTTGTGTTTCTAGGTTTTCTCATAAGTGCAGATGGCATCAAAGTGGACGAAGAAAAGGTTTGAGCTGTCCGAGAATGGCCCAGTCCGAAAACAGTAGGCGAAGTGAGAAGTTTCCATGGACTTGTGGGATTCTATCGGAGATTTGTGAAGGACTTCAGTACCATAGCTGCTCCTCTCACTGAAGTGATCAAGAAAAATGTCGGATTTAAATGGGAAGAGGCACAAGAAGAAGCATTCCGAGTGTTAAAGGATAAACTCACCAATGCACCACTTTTATCTTTACCGAACTTTCTTAAAACTTTTGAAATTGAGTGTGATGCATCTGGTGTAGGTATTGGAGCTGTCTTGATGTAAGAAAAGAAGCCCATTGCCTTTTTCAGTGAAAAGCTTGGAGGAGCTACATTGAACTATCCAACCTACGACAAGGAGTTGTACGCGCTTGTCCGAGCATTGCAAACATGGCAGCACTACCTCTGGCCGAAGGAGTTTGTCATTCATACTGACCACGAGTCTTTGAAGCATTTAAAGGGTCAGCAAAAGCTCAACAAAAGGCATGCTAGGTGGGTAGAATTCATCGAAATATTTCCCTATGTGATCAAGTACAAACAAGGTAACGAAAATATAGTTGCTGATGCCTTATCTCAAAGGTACGCCTTGATTTCTACTTTGGATGCTAAACTTCTGGGATTTGAACACCTTAAAGATCCTTATCAAGCTGATTCTGATTTTCAAGAGATTTTTAAGTCGTGTGATAAGTTTGCTTTTGGGAAATATTTTAGGCATGACGGATTTCTTTTCTATGAAAATCGGTTATGTGTGCCTAATTGTTCCGTGAGAGATTTGTTAGTTAGGGAAGCGCATGGAGGAGGCTTGATGGGGCATTTTGGGATCTCCAAAACTTTAAAAGTGATGCAAGAACACTTCTACTGGCATAAATGAAGAGAGACATCGAAAGAATTTGTGGGCGATGTGCTGCGATGCAAACAAGCCAAATCGAAGGTACAGTCCCAAGGTATGTACACGCCCTTGCCTATTCATGATCAGCCTTGGACTGACATTTCTATGGATTTTGTGCTTGGATTACCTAGAACTAGGACTGGAAAAGATTCAATCTTTGTTGTTGTCGATAGGTTCTCTAAAATGGCACATTTTCTTGCTTGTCATAAAACTGACGATGCTTCCCATATTGCTGATTTGTTCTTTAAAGAAATAGTTCGTTTGCATGGAATGCCTAGGACTATAGTCAGTGATAGGGATACAAAATTCTTGAGTTATTTTTGGAAGACGCTTTGGTCTAAACTAGGTACTAAGTTGCTGTTCTCAACTACTTGTCATCCTCAATCCGACGGCCAAACTGAAGTAGTTAATAGAACTTTGTCTACCTTGCTGCGTGCCTTGATTAAAAAGAATTTAAAAACTTGGGAAGAATGCTTACCACATGTTGAATTTGCTTATAATCGATCTGTGCATTCCGCCACCAAGTTTTCTCCTTTTGAAATTGTTTACGGCTTTAATCCTTTATCTCTTTTGGATCTAACCCCATTGCCTTTGAGTGAAAGAGCAAGCTTAGATGGGAAAAAGAAAGCTGAACTTGTTAAACAGATTCATGAGAAAGCAAAGCGCAACATCGAGGAGAAAACAAAGCTGTCACGCAAACAAGCTAACAAGGGCAGGCGCAAGATGATCTTTGAAGAGGGAGACCACGTTTGGATTCATCTAAGGAAGGAGAGATTTCCGGCTGAGAGGAAGTCTAAGTTGATGCCTAGGATTGACAGTCCGTTCCGAGTTACAAAGAGGATCAACGATAATGCTTACCAACTCGATCTCCAAGGTAAGTACGATGTGAGTTCAAGCTTTAATGTTGCTGACTTAATCCCTTTTGTTGCAGATGTTCCAGATTTGAGGACAAATCCTTTTCAAGAGGGAGGGGATGATGTGATCATGGATAGCTCACAGAAGCAGCTTGAACCCGAGGATGCTTTGGCCGTACCAAGTGGACCAATGACAAGATCGAGAGCCAAAGAGTTTCAGAACGCCATCACCGCATTACTCACTCAAGTTCAACCGATTGAAGCTCAGTTCGAGAACATGAAAAATCAAACCGTCTTGGTTGCTCGATTGGACTAATAAACGGGTGATTCGTTTGTACTCTTTTTCCTAGCCTTTGGTTTTTTTTCCCAATGGGTTTTCCAAAGGAAGGTTTTAATGAGGCAAATGGGTCACTCTAATCCATCTTAGTCCACAAGAGTTAAACAAGTTTGGTCCAGGTCCAAGTCTAATAATTTTTGGATTTATCTTTTGAAGTCTCAAGCCCAAAGAAGAGATTAAATCAGCCCAGCTCAATAATCACCTGATTAAAATCGGCCAAGGGAGTGGAAGAGGTGGCTTGGGAGATTCCAAGAGATATTCCAAACTAGTTAATGTTTTCTTAATTTTCTATGAATTAATTCTAGCTTTTTCTTTACTCCATCTTTCTTTAAAACTCTTTTCTTGTACTCATTTTCGGATCATCCAAGTTTTTTTTATTAAAAATTGAGAGTGTTTTCTCTTATGTTCTTTGAAGAACAAACCTGATTGTTGGTGAGTAATATCCTTCAATCAATCCGAATCAAGGTGTGTCATATCCGCGATTCAAACCTTGGCGTTTTCAAGTGTGTCATATCTTGGAAAAGTCATTGAGGAAATATCCAAGGTCTTCCGCAACCTTGGTGCGATCCATTCACTCCACCCCTATCTATCTATCCACTCCTTTCATTCTACCCCTCGAAAGTGCCGATTCTAGGAGGATCATATCAGTGTAGTATGCTCAAAGTCATTCCTCTGAAATTCGGGAGGTCGAATAGAAGACCTACAAGTATAGAACTGATCAGGCTTATTGTAATCAGCAAGTTTCCTTTCACGATCACATGCACAAGCTCCATTATTTTCATGCGGACCATTTTCATTGCCCTGGTGTGGAGTTCGGCTTGGTGTCACTCATCACCAACGATGACTTCCACTATCACGTTCCCATCAACATCAAGTTTTGGACCCTACGCATTTTGTACATGACCCTTTGAATCGCCCAACATCCCAGTTTCGTCTCTTACCAACACAAGTGGGTTATTCATCTCTGCTTCCCGTTGTGCTTTCTAGTTAGCTCGCTCTAACTTTCCTTGTTCTTAAGTAGAAAGATTCACAATCGGAAGGCTTCTATTGCTCCTAGTACCGTGCTTATGCATGCACCAGAAACACACAAGAAAAAAAAGAATGCAAAAGTAACAAAATAAAAGAAAAAGCTTAGACTAAATTTTAACTTAAATCTAATGGTGAATCAAAGAGCCCTTGACAACAGCGCCAAAATCTGATATGCTTCAAATTTACCCTAAAGCTACTCTCTTAAATTAAGAGATCGAGTGTAGTACTTAGGGACTCAAGTTCACACAATAGATTTTTAGTTAAATGAATTAAGCTAAACTAAATAGATTGTAATAAAAAGGAAATGACGGAATGCAATTAAAACAGTTTGTAAATTCAATTAATGGGGAAAGCTAGACTTAGGAAATTGTTTTAAGGTAAATCCGAATTGTGAATCGAGTAAATTCAATTGGTGATTTAATTAAGTATCGTTCTTGAACTCATAACACAAATATCAAATCAATCAACTCTCATTGCAAAGATTATGTATACCTAGATTCTTAAATTCCAAATCTCTTTGTAAACTTAAAGAATAAGAACAGGTTTTAGTCTCAAATATGATATGTTCACAAAACTCCTAAACCAAATCTCTTTGCGTACAGCAATTTTGCTTATCTAGGACTATGTCAAGATATCAATAACACTCTCATGACTATTAATAATCTCAAGGTCTAAATTTCAGGTGATCAATCTAGAACTAGTATTAGTTCAAATCCAGATGAAGAACTAATATGATTACTCTAATAAAGTTATGCCCAATTCAACAATTCATCTTTAACCTTTGAAAAACCCTAAATCTAACTAGTAGATTAATCATAAAGGGAGTTTGAAATCTTTTCTCTACAAATGAGTTCTGATATGTCTCTCCCACAAGCTCTCTAGCAAATTTCTCAAAATTGCTTGATAGTAAAGAATGTAGTCTCTCAGATGAATGAAAACCTACATATATTCTAAAATACAAAAAGGACTTGTATTCCAAATAAGTGGAACTTCTGGGGTAGCTTTGTAATTTTTCAAACTTGTTAAAACTCTTGGTAACTTTGTATTCGTGGTCAGTGTCAACCGACAATAATGGATGGTGTCTATCAACACAAGCTCCATGGATTGTCTCTGAAGTTGTTCTTCTCAGGTACAAAGCTCCATATGCTCCAAAATGCTTCCACAAAGCCCGGCTTGTATTTGTACCTATAAAAGACTCAATAAATACATGATATATCATGGTTAAAAACCATGATATATCATATAATAAGGATTATATTTATTTTATTGAATAGTTATGGCCATGAAAGCGGGCTGTCTACGTACCCAAAACAAGGATCAAGCCATGTCGTATCTCATTTTACTTAAAAAACTTTCAAATTTAAAACTTCTTGAGATTGATAATATTCCAAGGGCGCCAAACTGGTTCACCTTCATGGTTCGCTAATCTATAGACGCCATTGCAAACTATTTCTGTTACTTGATAGGGACCTGCCCAATTGATTCCAAGTTTACCAGCTCATTCTTCTTTTGTATTCTCGAATAGTCTCCGAAGAACAATATCGCCTACTTTTAAAGGATGATTCTTGATTTTTGAGTTCTAATAACAGGCAGTTGCTTGTTGATAATTTTGGAGAAAAATTAATGTTTGATCTCTTCGCTCGTCAATTGTATCCAAAGTGTAACATCCGTGCCCCGGGAACAAGAAGTTGAATTTATTTGTCGGATTAAGAAGCTGATTTTTACAGATTTTTATTTAAAACAAATAAAATCTGGGGTGTTAAAAAGGAGAATCGAAAAGTTGGGGTTGTTCTGTTGGATCAGAAAATTGTGATGGGTTAAATTAGTAAGAGCTGAAGTTATGGGGCTGGTTTAAAAAGATTCGAAAGTTAGGGGGCGTAAGAGAAATTTAATCAAAACCCCTTAACCCTATAAGATTTTGTCGAGCCCTAGCCCTAAACCTCTTTAAGCTTTTCAACGCCACCTTGCCTAAATCTCTAAGTTCGTACCACGTGAGAGAGAGTGAGAAAGAGGCTGAGCTCTTGGGCTGAAGGTTGGCGTGGGCAAGGAGTAAAGATTAACACGAAGGGAAGGAGTAGATCGGTGGCTGGGCGGTTTTCCTTGTTCGGATCTCTCATCTCTTGTTGTCGTTGGCTGTGGCGGTAAGGAGTTCTTCCTTTTAGTTGTTATGTTGATCAGAATTTATTGGCTGTCAAGTTTCTACGGTGTGGTTGGAGAGAGGCTTGTAAAGGTGTTGTGTGCCAGTGGTGTTGAACGCCGTGTGTTGCAGAGTTTGGTCGAGAAGATGATTCAATTATTTGAATCATGTAGGTTTAGTTTATTATTTGATTAATAGATTGGGTTGTTTCTAAACCAAGTTAACCGCTGATCATGTAGAATAAAACCCCACAAATCAAACGTATTAGTCAATACGTGAATTAAGTTGTGTGGATGTATTAAGTATTAAATATTTTATTATTTTTAAGTCTGCGTTTGGGAGAATTTAAGGTGTAGACAACCCGGGAGTTCTAGAAAATGATAGAAAATTATCGCGAAAGTTTCTATTTTGGCTAAAGTGACTGCAGTACCGTGGTCGGATATTTCTACGGAAACTGTTTCGGGATAATTACGTGCTATGATTTATTTCTGTGTTTTATGTGTTTATTACTGTTTATTTATTGCTGAAATAAATTCCAAAAAATTGCTGTTAATTGTGAGATTATTTTCTGTGATTTTTCTGTGAATTGCCGTTGAATTAATTGTTGAGAATTAATTTTTTAATCATGTTTTGGTTGTTTAAAATGTCGTTAATTGATTTAATTTATTATTTTGTGGTGAATTAATTTTTATCAAGTTGTTGTTTTGCTGGTTGTCAAGTCCGGGCATTTAATTATGTTGGGGATATTTTGGTAATTTTTTTTCCTAATTGACTTAGTAGACGGGTTGATCGCCTCCTCAGTGTTTATCAAATACTGACTGCCTCTATTCGTAATGGCGCAGGTAAGGAAAAAGATAAAGCTAGAGCTCGTGGAAGTGCGGTGACGGTTCAAGATGACATACCAGGAGGATGTTTTATTTATTTATTATTGTTGTTATTGTTGGTTGTTTCCGTAAACCGTTAGGTTGTTAGTTGGTTTAAATTTATTGGTTTATAATAAATATTTATTGTTGAGTTGTTTATTTGTTTTGTCTGTTGGGAGTTATTAGTATTTATAGGAACATTAATATTAAAAAAAAAATGGGTCGGGGTGTTTCACAAAGCATCCTACATCATTTGATCATTAAGTGAATCGTTAAGAGGGAGTTTGGTTCGTCGAAGTCCTGGAACATTTAGTTCGGTAGGAACTACGGCTTCCATTCCATGTACAAGGGAGAAAGGGTTTTCTCCGCTTACTCTTCAAGGTATCGTTCAGTATGCCCATAAAACAGGTTAAAGTTCTTTGTACGAACTAATCATCTTTCAGATTACTTAAAATGGTTGTGTTTGCTGTTTTGGCTAGGCTGTTTCCTTGTGGATATCTTGGAGTTGAGTAGCTCATCTTAATTCCCCACGCAGATACAAAATCTTCAAACTCCTTTGAAATAAACTATGAAGCATTGTCGATCACAATCTCATAAGGTACTCTATACCAGAAAATTACATTTTTCCAGAAGAATTTTTTCACAACGGAATCCTTTATGGATGGATATGCTTCTGCCTCGATCCATTTTGAGAAATAATCGGTTAGGACAAGGAGATGTTGTACTCCTCGGGTCGACTTGTGCATAGGTCTGATAATATCCATAAACCAGCGCATGAATGGATATGGAGCTGTTATTGATGAAAGTAGCTCAGAGGGTTGATGGATCAATGGAGCATGCTGCTGACACTTCGCACATCACCGAGCATATTGTGCGCAATCAGCGATCATAGTTGGCCTATCCGAGACGTTTAATCTTGAATGCCATTGATCTTCCAGATGAATGATTTCCACAAAGACCATGATTGACTTCGCTCATTACGATTTAATCCCTTCGCCATGAATGCATAGTAGATAAGAATCACTAACTCCTCACATAGATAACGAGTTTTCAATCATGTAGTACTTTGCGCTGATGATTCTAAGTTTACGAGCCTTCCATTTATCACTAGGCAGTTCTCCATTTTGAATGTATCTTTTGATAGGAACCCTCTAGTTAGCCCCTCCAATCATTAGCGAAAAGTCTTCGTTTAATTCAACATCAGGATTTTGGAAATCGGTAACCATAGAGATATCGAATTCTGATGCTTCATTCTGTAAGAAGTCTTCTTCTCTTGTGGCTTCAGGCTCAGGTATATTACTTTGGATGTCTTCCCTCTGAGTATTTTCAAATTGTGGCTCTGGCCATTCAGAAAGCGGTTCAATCGATCAGGATCTGAAATCTCTTCCATGTTAGAGAAATTTTTGTCTATCAGTCAGAAACAAAATCTACATAGAGATCAAATACATTGTTAATGAACACGGCATCATGGAGTAATGCCTTGATTGGTATAGCTTATAGTAGGGCAGTAGCTGTAAGGAGCATAAACATTATGTAGTTGAAACTCTATGCTCTAACTAGTATATTAAGTGATTGGTATAGCTGTGAGTAACTATATATAAAATTATATAAAATATTTAAGCTATTTATTTATATGTATGATAATACATTATACATATATACATATTTATACAATAAATTTTTATTATAATTTTTAATATCTTATCTATATTTTTAAATTTTAATTTTATTAGTATATTATTTTAATTAAAATTAAAAGATATAAAAATATAAATATAATTTTTTTCTTAAATATTTTTAATAAATAATTCTAATGAATATAATTTTAATTATATAATTAATAATATATATTTTTTATATTTTAAAATATTTGATTATAATAATATGCTAATAAAATTATCATATAAGAAAAATATTGTTATAAAATTTGGTTTTAATAATTTATAATTTTTGAATACGAATAATTTTAATATAATCTTTTAATAAATATAGTTTATCTAAAATTATAATTTATCAAATAATATTTATAAGT
The DNA here is from genome assembly GCA_028015245.1 of Cardamine occulta. NCBI lineage: Eukaryota > Viridiplantae > Streptophyta > Magnoliopsida > Brassicales > Brassicaceae > Cardamine > Cardamine occulta. Next base: position 11,560,932 of record CM051375.1, read on the forward strand.
ATATACAAATACATTATTTTACATTTAATTTAATTATAATTTATTGGTATATTATTTTTCTAATGATAAATACCAATTAAATATATAATTTAAATTTTAATGTATTTATATATTTTATCTAACTAAATAAATTAATTATAGAAAATTATTTTTTAAACTTTTAAAACTCTATGCTGTAAGCTACATTTTGGAGCATTAGCAGAAGCATTTAGATATTCCAAAAGCTATTTTTTATGTTTTGTAAACATAAGTTGATGGGATAATAGAAAGTCTTATGCTTTTTTAAAAGGTCTACTAATCAAACCCTAAAGACAGAGCTTTCAGCAGAAATGATGATAGTTTTCATGCGATAAAGTTTTTGAAGTTTTTATGAAGTTTAGAATAATTAAGAATTAAAATCACATATACTTAAGTTTGAGTGTGAAGAAGAAATATTACGGATTGATAATCTGTTAGCAAGTAAGTGTTGGATGATAAAATCACAACGAGTTTATTTATGAGATAGGTCAAGATTTTGTTTAAGTAGAATAGAATTCGGAACAGTAATCAGATCGGTGTTGATTCGAAGAAGTTGAGTTCGGTATTCTTGCAGAGTTCGGTTTGGTAATCAGGTCGGGGTTTAGCTTAAAAATAGAGTTCGGTATAAAAACAAGTACGATTTGAGTGTGGTAAAAAGATAGCTTTTGGAAGATGTAAGAGTGTATGTATTCTTTTCCTTTTTATTTTTCGATCCCTTTACAATAAATGAGATGGGTGTACTTATAGTAAAAACTTAGACGGTTGTTGCCTTGAACTTGACGCCCGAACTGACATGTGGCCAGGGCGGTTGGCTTTTTGGGCTTGTCATAAATGGGTCTTGATGATTAATAGGCCGAGCTGATTGGTGGGGAGGGTTTGCTAAACCCACCTCCAACAGTAAGGCATCGAAAACATCGGCACAAATCGTTTGTATCATTTTATCGTGTTATCTTATTATTGATAATTTTACTTCTAATGGTATAAAGTGGAACTCACTAGTTTTTTATTGTTACCTTTATAATCCAGCAGAACTTCAAAAAGTTCCTCAAACTTTTTTTCCATATCAGCAATGTCAGTAGAAACGCGGCTATAAATCGCCTTAAATTATAAAATTTCAAACATATATATAATATTTGTTTTGTAGAGACAAAGAGTAAAAAATTAATCCAAGCCGGTTATAACCGTTTTCATCAGTCGTTACTATTTAAACGTACACATTGCCCTTTCGTACTTTTTGGTTAGAAGTCAACAGAAAATATAGATAGGAAGCATCATGATTGAAAACTGATATAATGCTCTGATGTGTATTTTTTTTTTCTTTTTGTCAACTCTTCCTCTTCGGTCTATTATTTATTTTCCCTTAATCCAATTGTTTACAAACGAAGATATTTTTATTTAATCTCAATATGGGAAAAACCAACATTCAATGCTACAATATCCAAATGATACAGGGAGAAAAAACACGATGCCTTAACTAGTATCAAAAGTCAGAGATGATGGGCACATCCTCACATTAAAAATCAAGGATCGTGATGATGATGATGATGCTTCCTAGTCTGGCCCTTTTGAAGTTTTGAACCCAAAGAGCGATCGTAAGGAATTTAAGAATTAATCGACAATACCAAGGCAGCAGAACCGATAGTCAAGACTTTACATCAAGATTAGATTGTCTAGACATTCCCCCCGGGCAAGATAGTCAAGGCTTTAAGAAGGACGGTTCAGACTTAATTATCAATACGTTTTCACAAGTGGCTCGGTTTCTCCAATTTTGTTGACAATTTTGATGTGGTATTGTGGTCCTTGATAACTTTCCTATTTTTTCAAAGAAAAAATCTGATTTCTCGCTTTGTAGAGTCGGAAATTTTTGTTTAATTGCTACTTAATTTAACATTTTTTTATTGTATTCAATTGAACGGTTAATCTTGTTCCCAATCTTCGCTCTATTTCGTTGCTGATTCAAAAAGTGTGTTACCACCATTTGAACTAGCCCCATCTCGATCCACTTCGATCTATTACTCGTCAAGCAGAGATCGTGTTACCACCAGCTGCTCGACTCCACCTGGTTTTGCGAATCTTGCGAATTTGAAGATGTTGTATTACTTGGGCCTCCGACTTCACGAATTGTCTCCTTTATTTGTAAACACTGGACCAACATCACCAATTGCTCTTGATTTCAGTCATTTGCGTCGATAACTACTAGATCTTGTCTTCAGTCTTACGTTTTCTCTCTTCCAAATTCCTATATCGATTTCCGATTTCACCTAATTTCCCAAACACCTCCACAAACGACGCCGATGTTTCTTCCGCAGGTGACATCTCAATAATTGGTGATAGTGACAAATCCAATACCATTGTCGCGATTCTTCTCTTCTCAATTTCACAAACCCTAAGTGTCTTCGTGATACCTTCGATCTAGATCAAAAACGCACCAATTGTTAAGAAAGAAACTGTGAATCTTTATTAACACTGGAGAATTACACTGAGATAAGAAGATCCCTAGTACATCACTAGAAACAAATCTATCTTTTCTCTTTAACTGACTCGCAGGTCAGTCACATACAACAAACAACATAACCTCTACAATATGAAGTATACGAGCTTATATACATTTGTTCTTTAACTCACGTGACAATCATGTGTCTTCTTTCACTACAAGAAATCTACCGCAAAACCGACGGACTTTCCGACGGAAATATATTCTGTCGGAAAAAACCGACGGCAAACCGACGAATGTCCGATGAACATGAAAATTGATAAATCTGTCGGCCATCTGTCGGTGATACGTCGGTATTTTCCAACGGATAGTAATCCGTTAGAAATCTGACGGCAATCCGTCGGTTCGCCGTTGGTTCATTTCCAACGGTTTTAAATCCATCGGAATATATGAACGTTAATATAACCGTTGCAGTAGCCGTTTAAAACTGTCGGAAATCCGTCAGAATATTTGAACGTTTATGTAGCCGTTGTTATAGCCGTTTAAAAACCGAAGGATTTCTGACGGAGTTCCGACGGCCAGCGTTCTTTTATATATGTTTCCACCCTCCTCCATTCAATCACAATTTTTACATTTCCACACTTCAATTCTAAAAAAACACGTCAAAAGAGAGATGTCATCTTCTAGATATTTTAGATCGTGGATGGACGAAGAAATGTTTGATCCGAGTTGAAGTTATTAAACGATGGTTATGCACGAGGTATATGCGAGTTCATGACGGTTGCCGAAAATCAACCGCGAGTGCAAAAAAATGGTAAGATGAAATGTCCTTGTTCACTTTGTTGCAATTCTCATAATGTTAAGATAGAGATGGTTTGGCATCACTTGTATCGGAATGGGTTTATGCCGGGTTACAAGATTTGGTATCTACATGGACAAAAAAAATATTATTATGGTAGTAGTAGCAGTGAATCTTATGTTGCGGATAGCTTAGGAGAACATAGAACGGAAGTAGATTTTGGTGTAGGTACCGTCGAGATGGTGAATGATGCGTTTAGAGAGAATTTACCATCGACCATAATAGATGAGGATCGGGTTGACGAACCAAACGTAGAAGCTAGAAGATTTTTTGATATGTTAGACGCAGCGAAGCAGCAATTATATCATGGGTGTAGAGAAGGTCATTCGCCTTTATCATCTGCTAGTAGAATGATGTCTATTAAGACGGACTTCAATTTGGCTGAGGAATGTGTTGATGCGATAGCAGATTTTGTGAAAGATCTTTTGCCTGAAGATAATCTTGCACCGGTATTATACTACGAGGTTCAGAAACTTATAGCTGGTCTTGGTTTGCCATATCAAGTGATAGATGTGTGCATCGACAACTGTATGATATATTGGAGAGAAGATGAAGACCAGAGAAGTTGTCGATTTTGTCGTAAACCACCGTTTTAGGATAGTAGTGGGAGAGTTCCAATTCCATTTAAACGTATGTGGTACTTACCGTTGACTTCGAGGTTGAAGAGGTTATATCAATCTCAGCGCATGGCAGAGCATCGTCAAGATGGAGAGATTACACGTCCTTCAGATGCAAAAACGTGGAAACATTTTCAATCGCTGTATCCGGATTTTGCGTTTGAAAGAAGAAATGTGTACCTCGGGTTATATACAGATGGTTTTAACCCATTTGGGAAGCATGGAAGGAAGTATTCGTTGTGGCCTGTAATTGTAACACCGTACAATTTGCCCTCTTCTATCTGCATGCATCGAGAGTTTTTATTTCTCTCCGTTCTTGTTCCTGGCCCTCAGCATCCGAAAAGATCACTTGATGTATTCCTCCAGCCATTGATCTATGAGTTACAAATGCTATGGAGTCACGGTGTCGAAGTGTTTCATGTTTCGCTCCAGCAGAATTTTAGGATGCGTGTGGTTCTTATGTTATGTTATATGGATGGACAACTCATGGAAGATTATCGTGCCCGTATTGCCAAGACAACACAGATGCTTTCCAATTGAGGAACGGAAGAAAGCCATGTTGGTTTGATTGCCATAGAAGGTTTCTACTGAGGGAGCATCTGTATCGTCGGTCTAAAACTTTATTTACGAAAAATAAACAAGTGTTTGATGCTCCACCAGATGAGATAGACGTAGACGGTAGTACTATATTCAACCAGTTAAGAGATTTTGGTGCTGAGTTGACTTCTGAATGTGGGGGTAATGGGCATGAAACTGTTTACGGTGCCGGGGAAGTTCATAATTGGCATAAGAAGAGTATCTTTTGGGATTTGCCTTACTGGAAGGACCATTTATTGATGCACAATCTCAATGTGATGCACGTTGAAAAAAACTTCTTTGAAAACATCATGCATACGGTTTTAAATGTCCCGGAGAAAACGAAAGACAATCTGAAGTCTAGGTTGGACTTGGCAGAGATTTGCGATCGTGATTTTCTTGAAATTCTTCCAAATGGTCAATATCTTTTTGCTCCGTACTGGTTGGACACAGAAAAGAAAAAATGTTTTTTTACTGGATTCAAGAAGATGTTAAATTCACTGATGGATATGCATATAATCTGCGTAATTGTGTCGATCGCGGAGAAGGAAAATTTATCGGAATGAAGAGTCATGATTGTCACGTTGTGATGCAGCGACTTCTTCCATTTGCTTTTTCCTATCTTCTTCCTAAAAATGTCCACGAAGCAATTGCAGGTATATTCCTTTTCATGAATTTTTAAAATTAATCATATATATATATATATATATATTTATTTTAATTTGTTTATTATTTATTTGCAGGAGTTGGTGATTTCTTTCGAGATTTATGCACGAGAACACTTACAGTTGAGGGAATCCGCAATTTAGAGGACAATATACCCTTGATCCTTTGCAATCTTGAGAAGATATTTCCGCTGTCTTTTTTTGACGTTATGGAACATCTTCCGATCCACCTCCCCCGAGAAGCCGCACTAGGTGGTCCTATTCAATTCTGTTGGATGTATCCTTTTGAGCGGTACATGTTCCATCTAAAGAAAAAGGTTAAAAATTTAAGTCGAGTTGAGGGGTCTATTGTCGCACAGAGCGTCTACGAAAAAGCCTTACATTTTGCGGAATATTACTTTCCACCAGAAGTTCATACGAAGAGTAGACGCCCTGCTCGCCATGATGATAGAGGTGAGAAAGCCATTTATCCCCTGGTGGTCCCTGAATTATTTTCGCAATTTGGTCGAGTCAGTGGAAAAGGGAAGAAACGCAAACTATCACAACAGGAGTGGACCCACTTTCATATATATATCCTAACAAATTGTGAGGAGATGGCGGAGTACGAAAGGTAAAAAACTTAACTTAGTTAAATACTTGATTATTTAATACCTAAGTATTAGTTAAATACTTGGCTGCAATTTTATGTAAGTTTTAAAATACGGTTATTATATAATTTTAAGATTAAATACGTAAGTGTTTTATTTTAATTTTGTGTAAATTATTTTTTTTAGGTTTCTGAGGGAATCAAATGTGGACAAACCTTTCCAACTTGGTTAGTGGAGTTTGTTACTGGCCCAAACTACATTACAACCTCATACCCTAGGTATTGCAGTAGGGGATTTGCGTTTAGGATTCACGATGAAGGAAGGCCAAGGCCAACTGCAGGTTATGGTATTTCGGCTCAATCTGGTGATGTTGTCT
>CM051375.1:11567163-11642163 GCA_028015245.1 Cardamine occulta
ACTACGGGATTCTCAATGAAATATTGCTAGTGCGCTACCCAGGGATGTTGAACATGAGGTGCATTGTTTTTATGGGTGACTGGTATGATCCTGAAGTTGGGCGTGGGGTTAAGGTGGACCAGTTTGGTGTTACGTCAGTAAATTCTAGTAGGAGACTTCATAAGTATGACCCATTCATCCTAGCATCACAGGCAGATCATGTTCGGTTATTTTAATAAATATTTTAAGAAACGTGAGTTATTGGATTCATATTTAGTTTTAATAATTAATTGTTTGTTTCAGGTATGCTATATTTGTTACCCTCGGGTAACAAGGCGTTCAGATCCTTGGATTACAGTGACTCCAATTAATCCAAGAGGAAGAATTTATGGAGTTTCTGACCACGATGCTTTGCAACCAACTAGAAGTCTTCCAATGGATCCAGTTCAGCATTCTTTTGATTTCGACCTTGTGGTAGATTTCACAGCATTCGGTGATGATAGAGTTCATTTAGAATCAGAGGAAGAACTTGGAGAATTTGATGAGTCAGAGTAGTTACATTTGATTATTTGTGTTTTATATATATTTTAATAAATTCAAAAAGTTATTTTAATAATTATGAGCTTTTGTTTTATTTAGACTTTATACATTAAATATTTTTTAAATAATAATTCTTCTTAAAGAACATTAAAAAATTCGAAAAAAACAAACCATAAAAAAAATTAATAATAAGAAACAAACCATAAAACAAAAACCCCAAAACATCCAATACCCATGAAACCACAAATCCGTCAGAATTCCGTCAGATATGCAAGTCTCTTTATTGGCTATTCAAACCTTAAAAACTGACACGTAGAATCCCTAAACCTGTCGGAAATCCATCGGAAATTTCCGACGGATATCCGACGGGTTTAGGGATTCGATATCGAAATTCAAAATTTCACGAAGAACACACCTCAAGATACAATTATAACAACTATTGCAAAAGAAATGTGACCAAACAAACTTGTATATGATATAATAATGATGATATACCAAATGGTCATAATTTAACTAGAAGAGTTCCATAAAGAAACATATATTTACATATAGATGTTTATGAAACGTTATTGAAATAAGTCAATGTTATGAATTTGGTACTACGAATGATGTTTTAAAGGAATTTATCTTTCAAATCATTATACAATCACGATAGTAGCTGTACAAACCGAAACGGAACGGAAATTCCATGAAACCACAAACCTGTCGGAAATCCATCGGATATATCCGACGGATTTCTGACGGATATAGGGGGACACGTGTATAAGTGACCAATGGGGAGACATGCATATTCCGCGTATCCGTCGGAAATCCGTCGGATATATTTCAAGCGGCAATTTTTTTTGCCATTTTGCGGGCAAACTAAAATTTCGCGTATCCATCGGAAATATCAGACGGATTTCCGATGGATACGCGGAATATGCATGTCTCCCAATTTTTCACTTATACATGTGTCCCCCTATATCCGTCGTAATATCTGGTTAAATAACCCATCATCTTCCTCGCGACTTCATTCGCAAAAACGGAAAAAAAAAAAAAAAAAAAACGAAAAACCTTCAAATCCTCCCAAAGCTTCGATTTCATCAGATATTTCATCAAACCATCCACAAATGGCCAACAATCAAAGAAATGTGTAAGTTTTCAATGATTCAATATAGGTTTATAGGATTTATTAGTTAGATTTGTGGATTTAGGATATTGGAATTTAGATTTTAGGATTTCATTAGATTTAGGGTATTGAAATGTTTTTGGATTTGGATTAGGATTAGGATTAGGATTAGGATTAGGATTAGGATTTGTGATTGGATTTTGATTTTGATGATGAAAGTTTTCTTTAATTGGATTGTGATTTTGATTTTCAATTTGTAGTTTTAATTGGATTTGGATTTCTATTTTTAATATTTGATGTTAATTGAAAATTTGTGGTTTTATTTTTCGTAATTATACAAAAAAAAAATTTTAGAAATTTTTTTTTTCATAAATTTATTTCTATTTATATGATTTTTTATATAAATTATTAAATTCCGAATTATAATTATTCTATTAATTTATAATTATTTTTATAAATTTATAATTCTTTTTAGAAATTTATAATGATGTTTTAAATTTATATCTATTTTTATAAATTAAAAATAAATTTAGTATTTTTTAATTATTTATATTAATTTAAAATGACTTTTTAAATTTATATCTATTTTTCGAAATTAAAAATGATTTTAGAAATGTATAATTATTTATATTAATTTATAATTATTTTAAGAAATTTATTATGATTTTTAAATTTATATTTATTTTTAGAAATTAAAATTGATTTTTGAAATTAATTGTTATTTTATTATTTTATAATTATTTTTAGAAATTTATAATGATTTATTTGGGATTTAATTTTTTTTAGGAATTACGGACTATACAACCATTCTACGGGCCGAGTACGTACGGGTAGAGGTGCGAGGACTACTCCCATGCAGTCCGACACATATCCCCGAGACCGAGTCAGCACTACCCACTGCTACACCGACACCATCCCCTGCTTCACCGACACCATCCGCTGCAACACTGACACCATCCGCTGCTGCACCGACGCAAATGAGCGTCGAAGACTTCGTTGCTCTACCAGAACGAGATAGATTGACTCGTCTTCATCCGGATTGCATTGGTAGAGATACATGGTAAGTTTGATTTTTCATTTTAAGAATTTTAAATTTTATTACTAATTTTTAATTTACTATTCAAATTCTTCGAAATTATTTTGTTTTGTAGGTTTGGAGATTCCGTAAATGGGATTTCCAAGTCTATCAACCGGATGCTCAATGGATTGCTTCAGCATCCATATCCGACGTACAGCCAAATGCCGATGGCGGATCAGGATATGTTGTTTCGCCAATTTGCTGTAACTTATTCATTTTTTTCATTGTTTAATTTGAATTTAAATAGTTTATTTTAATTTACTTTTATATTTTCCAGCAAGAATTTACTTGGGACAGTCACATAACCGCTGAGGTTAGACGATGCTTTGATAAAAAAGCATTGAGAATGTATTCATGGAAGCTGAACGAGTGGTAGGAGAAGTGGAACAAGAATGATGTTCCACGGGAGTTGGTTACGAACCCGGGCCTATGGAACGGGTTATGCGCTTACTGGAGTGAAGACGCTACGAAGGCAAGCTCCACAACCCACTCTACGTGCCGGAACAGCGACCGCAAAGGAAAGGGGAAGGCGACACACAATCTAGGAGCGGTTAGCTTGGTCACAAGGGCAAAACAACTTGTAAGTTTTTTGTTTACTCAATATGTTGTTTTTTCAGTTTTAGATTCATAAAATTTACTCAATTTGTTAATTTTGTAGTTTCAAAAAGAAGGTGTCTAACCTTCTGCCCTTAGATTGCTCCAGGATGCGCACACCAGCAGGAAGGACAATGAAATCCATGATGCGGTAGCTCGGGAGATCATTGACAACGTCAAGAAGATGGGTGATGAGTTCCTGCTTTCTCAACCTCTCACTGAAGGAACCCCGCCCCTCACCGAAGTTCCTTTCGACAAAATCAACGAGTTCGTCTATGAGGTAAATAAAGTTTATACTTTTAATCAATTTTTTTTTAATTTCGTATTTTTACTCAACTTTTCGTTTGTTACCGCAGTGTACTCCGAAGACCAAAGGTCGAGTTTTTTTGGTCTTCCGGATGATGTATCATCTTCGGCAACTTCACGTTTCTACGGAGATTCTTCTGATCTTAGGACGCAGCTCGCACAAAGGGACATTGAAATGGAAGAAATGAGGATCAAGATGCAACGCATGGAAGAAGCCCATGAAGAGGCTAGGTTGCAGCAAGAAGCAGAACGGGAGAGAATTCGAAAATTGGAAGAGGATCACGAGGCGGAACGGGAGAGAACAAGAAAATTGGAGGCGGATCACCAGGCGATGGTTTCTCGAATGGACGCTTTCATGTCTCGATACCCACCACCACCACCGTAGATTTAGTTTTAATTATTTTGAAAACAATATTTATGTTTTTTTAATTTGAATTTTTTAATTATCAATTATATTAAATATTAATTTTAATTTCCATTTTTAAAATTTATATATTTCGGAATTTTTAAATTATTATTAAAAAAAAAAAGGGAACCGTCGGTTATCCATCTGAATTAAGTCCGTCGGTAATCCGTCGGTATATCACCGTCGGTCATTTGTCGGAAATAAGTCCGTCGGAACTCCGTCGGTCTTATATCCATCGGTAAGCCGTCGGAATAATACCATCGGAATTCTGTCGGTTTACTGTCGGTTTTCGGTAATCGGAACACCGTCGGTATACTGTCAGAAAGTTTCTGATGGATTTCCGATGGCTGGTTTCAGACGGATTTCTGACAGATTTCCGAATTTGGAAATCCGTCGGAAATCCGTCAGAAATATCGATGGATTTCTGATGCAGTTTTCAATTCCGACGAGATAGATCTGACGGCGATATCCGTCGGAAAACCGTCGGAATTGGTTTCCGACGAATATCGCCGTCAGATTTCGGCTGTTTTCTTGTAGTGTTTCTCTTCTTGATTCACATGGGACTCAGCGTCCTTCTCGCGTGTCCTCTTCCTTGTGTAAACATATAAGGGCTATCATTTGCATGTGAATTCTCATTTTGTAGGTATTTGGATTGAAAAGCGATGCTATGAGGGTCAAATAGAGCAAAGGTATGAAAAGAGATGCATTGGTTGAAGATCGGAGTTATTGGCGAAATAGTGCATCGGTTTGCTTACCTCGGTGCAACTCAGAGGCATCATGCCACAGCTTCATGCAGCATGGAGAGAACAGCTACTGGAGAGTTGATGGAATCTTGGCATCTTCATGCAGCGGGAAGAGACAGCTGCTGGGGTTCAGCGGTGAATATAGTGGCTTCGTCACGTCGATGACCTACTGCGGCACCCAACAGCGGGATCAGGAGGCCAATGTTGATGTGACAAAAACTTGCTAGAATGGAAATTTGGCAGGTTGGAGCAGCGGCTTCATGTATGTCAATGGATTGCAACATTATGTTGCAGTGGGATTGTGCTCACCGATGGAGTGCAGCAGTCAACCTCACTGATTTTGTGGTACTGTCGAGACCAAGTTTTATGTGTTATCCAATGTGTTTATCTGGTTTGCTGCGGGTTGACCTGGTTTTCATTTATTTTTACTATAAATATTCTTTAATCTAATTAGAAACATCTTTATTATGTTTTTGAGAATTTCTTGCATCCTTGTGCTTTCTCCAAAATTTTGTATAAAATTTTTATTTTAAGTTATCAATTTTTATTTTCATAATAAATATTTCTTCTACTCTTTCTTATAATAAACATTAGCCAAAGATCAACCTTATTGTTTTGTGTTATCATAATCAATAGTGAACTTTAGAGCTCTTGGAAATGGTAGATCTAGGGTGATTAGGAGTAAATTAGTGGATTCTAAACTTGTAACAACATAGATTCTTGCTTGATATGTGTTATTAATGCTAAAATTAGTCTTGATCATGCTACTTTAGGACTTAGATATTTTCACACCCACAAGATGTTCGATAAAATGTCAGAACCAAATTACCAAGAGCTTTACATTTCTAGCCTATGGAAATAGTTGATTTAGTTTAGTGGTTTGTTAGGCTTGTCATGAATGCTCTTTGATTATGTTTTTATTTAGGCTTGTATTTAGGTTGGATTAGCTTTAGTGGTAATTTAGGCTTGATTAGGTTTAGCTGTTATTTAATTGATTAAATTTAGTGGTTATTGGCTTGTAACTAATGCTCTTTGATTACGTGATTGCTAACATAAGTTCTTGATGATTAGGTGATTAAGGAAGAGAGTAGTTTCATGAAAGTGGACTAGTTGATATTATTGATATGATTATCTAGGTAGATTATGCTCCACTAATTCACAAGTGATCACCATAATAATCTACCTCTATCCCGATAGTTTGATTTTCTTTATTTGATTTTTTAAAACCAATTTTAAGCACTTTCCTCTTTATTTACATTTAAATTTTAATTAAACCCGAAAAACAAATGTTGCTTTAAATTATATTCATATTCTCTCAATTTATAGTTTGTTAATGTTATTTTTTTTGTGGATCCCTAAAGTGATACAAGCATGATAGGTTAAATGGTAAACCTTGGATTATCACAAAGTGTCACAAAACTTATACAAAGTTAATATAGTAGAGGAAAGAAAAATATATGTATTGAAGTAATAAAGTTTACAAAGAGGAATCCCAGAATGTACCACTGGAAATCTGCAAAGAAGGTTCTTAGGCACTTGCAAAGTACCAAAGATAACATTCTTACATACCAGAGATCCAATCATCTAGAGATCATCGGATATTTAGATTCAGATTCAGATTATGTCGGATGTGTCAATAGTAGAAAATCAATGTTTGGCTATTTGTTCATATATTAGCTGGGGGAGCAATATCATGGAAAAGTGCAAAGCAGTATGTCATTGCTACTTCCACTATTTATGCCAAATTTATAGCATGCTTTGAGGTAACAATTCATGTATTGTGGTTGCCGAACTTTATCTCAGGGATTGAGATTTTTGACACTATAGCTTGACCACTTATAATTTTATTGTGACGATTCCACATATGTCTTCTTTTCAAAGAATGATAATCACTTGAAGGGTGGTAAGCACATGGAGTTAAATTATTTTTCGTTCAAAGAAGAATTTCATAAATGTAAAGTGTCATTGGAGCATATTAGGACGGATATGATGGTAGCAGATCCATTAACTAAGTGTTTACCACCCAAGATGTTCATTAGCCATGTAGAACGTATGGGTGTTATAGATAAAGCTTTGTTGTATTAATTATGGGTTGCTTATTATTTAATGATTATATTTATATTTTATTAAACATGTTATCATTAAAGTATGTGTACATATTTTTTGGTTGATAGATAACATGATTATTTTGAGAACTAAGTTCTTTTCAATATATAATAGGATTAAATACAAAAAAATGGACCCCTTTGAAAATTTATTTTCAAACAGAGACCCTCTACTTCTTCAAAAATATTTTACAGAGGACCCTGTTTGAAAATAAATTTATGAAAGGATCTATTTTAAACAATCTCCCTATATAGTAACTCTATAGAGTTGGAGTTGATTTGTGATACATGGAAAGGACCATGTCTCTCAATGTCTTTCAATGATGTGTAACCGCCATGATTCAGTGAGTTCTAATTTTAATATTATAGTGAAAGGTCAAATAAACTTGATATAAAAAGTGCACATTAAAGGTATTAAACCATTAAGTTGACACAAAAAGTCAAGTGTGACATTATAAGAATATTTTATATTCATAGTGGCCTATGTGTCTCATAGTTTAATTATAGATATCAAGTTCAAATTAAAAATTAAAGATTCTAATATAAAAGACGAAACCGTGATGGATCGATTTCGATTAATGACATTAGAATTAAGGTGTATAGATAACCCCTCCCTTATTTTTCTCTAGTGTTAGTATATTGGACTTGTAGTTAATAAATAATTAAACTGATTGGTAAGGATTTTTATTGTTGGCTTTTGCTGTAAACTTTTGGTTGTAGAAACTTCTTCTAAATAAACTGATACTATAAAGACTGTAGAAACTTTTATAGTCATTGTAAGTTTGATTGGTAAACAAATGTAGAAATAGTGGTTTTATATATTTCAAATATGTTCAAGCAACAAATAACCATGACTAAGGAAAATGGTATTGATCCTAAGGATGAACTTCTACAAGGCAAGAATCTCAAATTCATATGCAAATATAAATGCTTCTAGACTTAATCTTAATAATAAAATGATACTAAATGCTTATTTTTTGTGATTTTCAAATTTTTATGATTTTTCAATGCATATTAATGTATGCATGAGACTCAAAAATGCAAAACAAAATATAAGAAATCAAAACACAATATCAAAAGACACAAAAGTCTAAGAGAAAGTAAAATGATATGTACAAGGTCTTGGAGTGGTACCTGTAGTGAGATGAATCAATGTATCACCCAGATCATATTCATCGTAGAACTATCCCCCTAAATCTTTTTCATCCTTATCTCCTCAAAGAGTATCTTCCTCAGTTCATCAATGCTCACTTCATGGGTGGAGGTTATACCAAGATGTTTTTCCAACACCTTCACAAGGATCTTAAAATATTTTTCCAACCACGCATACTCCTTCCCCAATTGCTCTTGGTTGAATAACTCATGATTGCCATGGGTTCAACTTGTTCTTCATATTTTATCACAAGATTCTCATCAACAGTGCATCCAAGAAGCAATTCAAATTCTTTTATAAACTCTTCCGCTTCATGGAGAAATTCATCCTTGATTTGAGCATCCTTCTCCAAAACAATTTCAATATCATTAACCACCTATCTTCTATATTGGTTTTGCGAAGAGGAATGCAATCTTCTTCTTTGTCCTTGATCCATTGTGAATTTTCGGTGTTGATGGACTCCACATGCTTTATCTCAACAACCCTTGAACCTGGATTCCTATCATCCATCTTGGTGTCAACCATGTGAAGGCTCTCATTAAAGTTCTCTTGTTCTTCAAAAATCAACTTCAACAAGTTGTAATTCTCTTCTTCTTCTTCTTTTTTTCTTTTTTTTTTTTTTGAAATGAATGTAAAATTTATTCAAAGCAAACATGTTTTTTTACATCGTGTTTCTTCTATTTGAATGATTTAGAAAGAAAAAATTGGTACAAGTTTAAGATTAACTTGAACAAAACCAGAGCTGTAGAGCTCCATCAAGCTTACGATCATCCAAAGTAGAACACTGGTTTTGTATTTGCTTATCGAACAGTTTTGATGAGGAGTGATGGTGGATTCGGAGAGACTCCATGTCAACATGCATTTCTCTCTCTCCAAATTCCATGGATTGACGTTTGAAAAGCATAACTGGCTAAAAACAGAGTGGATCTATCCAGCCTATCATCTGAAATGAGTTAGAGCATGAGATTCCAATCAGTAGTAAATTGAGCTTTCAATAGACCTTGTATCAATGATTTCCAAATCTCAGCTGAATAGGCACATAAAAAAAATAAGTGCTGTCTTGACTCCATTGCATCACCACATAAAATAAATGATCCCCAGTTGTTAAACGATTGTGAACCGATAACCACGCAAATAATGAGAATTTTGGAGTTGAATATTTGAACCATGTACCCTTGTACCGAAGAACAGGGGGAGATGCTAGACGAATTAGTAACCATGTGTTTTTGAAACTAAAAGATGTGTTGAATTTTTCATCTTTTCTACGCCAAAGAGAGACATCAAGAATTTCTGGTACAGACTTTTGTCTTTCAGCTTCAAGGATTACCTCAATTTGCCTTAAGGTATCTGACCGATGACAGCGTCTCTGTCTATTTGTCCAAGCTGATGCCACTGAAGCATTTAACAAGATCCCTAGATCGATAACACCACGTGGTCCAAGTTTATCGTGTAAACATCCCAAATCTGACCAAATATCAAACCAAAAAGAAGTATTTTCCCCACATTGCATATCCACCTTGTGAAATGTTCGAGGCAGAGCTATTAAGTATTTTCCTCCACATCTAAGAGCCCATATTAGGAAGATTGAAATCTCTTCTTCAATAGAGATTTGGGAAGAATAGAGTGTTCCATAGTCATACTCTATGTCGAAGATTGAAATCTCTCACCATATTCACATTGGTTCCCTTGAGCATAATTTTGATCCGGTTGATACTCTCTTGAGGTGGATTGTTCATAAGCTCATAATTGATATCTTTGGAATGCCAAGCTATCCCTCGTTTTTGTTCTTGCAACATGAGCTTCAACATACTTTCCATGTAGGAAAACATCTTCCTTCTCCCTTGTGATTGTACCTTGCAAGTAGAACAAACACTCGAAAGAAAGCTAGTAACAAAACTAACTAAAAAGTAGAAATAAAAATAAATCCTTAGGCTCAAACTGAACCCAATCCTAATGGCTAATTACAATTGTCCCCGGGTAACGACACCAAATTGATGTTAGGACTTTTTACTGTCTCTAGGTAATCAATTGGCTTTGTCGTGCAAGCACTTGAGAATTGAATCTACGAGAGACAAGAGAATCAATGCACTATGATTGTAGAATTCAAATCTAATCTAAGGCAAAAGAGTTTTATGGTTTTTGAATAATTTGGAAACTAAACAAAACGTTAAAACGACATTGAAATTGAAATAAAAATAAAAACGAACTCTCGAGAAATGATAGATGAATATGGCGATCAATAACTAACTATTGGAGCTTAATTCTACATCTTAGAGCTAGTACATCGATCTTAGATCAATAATCTAGACTAATCTAATTCTATGGCACTAATCATTTGCTAATCAATATCTTCCGTTAGCTTACAAAATGATAAATGAGCATTGGGATCAAGCCTAAATAACCATTAAACACCCTAATCAACTACTTCCGTAGGCTAGGAATGTAAAACTACTTGATAAGCTATAACCAGAATTTCATCGAATCTCTTCTGGACATGAAATGCCTAACCTCTAAATTAGCAATTCTTTGTCTAATCTAGCATTAAATCAACCTACCAAGCATGGAATCTAAGGGTTTACAAGCCTAAATTCCACTAATCTATCATCAATTAACCTTAATCTAAGATTCCCATGAGCTTAAAAAGAGTACTCACTCAACATCATGAAACACACAAACCATTGGTTTGGATGATAAGTACACATGATAATAGAGATAAATAGTGCAGGATTTAAGAAGAGAAATGGTTTTGATACTTGAAAATAGATGGGTTAAGCACAAAGTCTTCTTAGTTATCAAAGAGGCTAAGAGATAATTCTAAAAGCAAGCATAAGCTAAAAACTTAGGTCTAAGTTGCTCAAATACTCCAAATTGAGTCAGCTGAGTCGATCCAGCTCGAGTTGGGTTGGATTTGGATCTTGAGTCTTCATCAGATCGTCCAGGAGGCGAGTTAGTCGTGGAGCTAGTCTGTTGGAGCTGGACAATAGGGTTCTCCAAGTTATTTTACTCTGCTTCTTCTTCGGTTCCATTAGGAAAGCTGGTCGCAGAGCTGGTCTCCTAGAGCTTGACCATAGCATTTTTCAGGTTATTTCACTATAATTCTTCTTTGGTTTGTCTTGAACTTTGTTGTTTCTTGGTCCAATTACTTCCAAAAAAACTCTCAATCTCCATGGTTCCATTCCAAAAACCTAATAAGAGTAAAGCATATGCAAACATGCTCCTAGACTCTAAATATGCAATAAAAATGCAAGATAATGATGCTAAATCAATGTTTAAAAACAAAATATATCAGCAAACAGTCTCTGGAGATTCGTCCGTCTCAGGAAGCACCAGTTTGATTTTTGACGGGATCCGGCAGAGAACCCTGAGGTCACCAAGGGATTCCTTCGCAGACCACATCTCATAGTGAGGACCGAGTTTAACATCAGGCTGAGTACACAAAACAGCCGGAGCCAAAGGCATTTAGATATTTTCCTCTTTTGTTACTTCAATTACGGTTCTCTGAACCGGAAATGAAATTATACCAGATCGAAGAAATAAAAAATCGAGAATGATAAAAGAAACGGAATATGTGCAGGAGGAAGCGAGTTTTTCCGGCCAAAAAAAAAAGACAAAGAGAATATGTAGGGAAAAATAATAGAAAAATGGAAAAGTTTCACCTTTAACCAGAAAGAAGTAACTGCCTTAAAACAGTGAGAAGTGGGATGGTTTTCCCATTTTATTTTTAGCTTTTAAAACAAATTAATGACAACGCATGACAAGGTAGTCAAATCGGTCTGACCTTAAATCCACAAAAATGTTGCGACAAGACGTAAAGATAATTAAGAAATAAGAATTAAAAGGATATGTCTACATTAATTTCTTAAGTCCCCCGGGCTGAGCAACAACTCGCAGGAGTTGGGAGCCAAATATTGATACCGGATTCCACATCCAAAGTCCAAAAACCAGATTCGGAATCCACGTGGCTGCCACATCATCATGAGGAAAGTAAGGACCCATCACGAAGATATGAGGATAAGCAAACTTATAATCAGCTTGGAAGCACGAGGTGGAGGATGGTTGACCTCCGAACTCGCGAACAGGCCCCACGGAGCAGAAGCCCGACAAAGACCCAATCATATTGAAATCAAGACGTTACATCATTAAACACATAATCAAAACTGACATATTAAATGAAATCGTATAATTATGTAACATAATTAAACTCTTTGTAATGTATAAATACATGACCCTTAAGCTTGTTTTGGGGGATCCTTTTCTTTAGGAATTATTATACTTATTCTTCAAAAAATAAAACACTTTTGTTCATCACACATCTTTGGCAATAAACATAGCAAGTTTCATATCTATATACAAATTTTATATTTACTTATATGAAACACATATTTTAATGATTTTTTGAAATTAACTTTATAACAAACAACAAACATATTTGGTAAAAAACAGTTTTTATATCAAAAACTCCATTTAGTCATATATTCAACTTTGAAATTGATCATTTCAATAGTACTTTACCATTAGGTAACATGAAAACTCTCTTTGAGGTCTGTTTCCCGTTTCAAAAATATTTCAGAAATGAAAACTCTCGGAAACTCTATGAAAACATGATGGAAATGCATTTCTTAAAAACTACCATTTGGAAACGAGATGGAAACGTCTATTTGCGTTTCGGAAACATGTATTCTTTTTTTTTGAAAACTTATTAAATAAATAGTTTAGAAACATGAGATATGCATAATATAGTATTTATTTTTCTACCTTTAGAAAATCCTAACTAATTTATAAAAATATCTCATATTTTATTTTTCTCCAAAAGCTAATCATAATCTAAAACAATCTAAAACAGTTAGAACTTAGAAATTTAAAATTCCAAAAAAACCCTAAAAGAATACAAGAAGATTGTGGACCACCAAGAATTCTCTTGATTCTGAAACTAATATTTTTTTAAAAATATGGTTTTTAATATTTCACTATATTTTGTAAATTATATATCTACACTATGTTTTTTTAATTTATATATATACTATATTTTAAAAACTATATATATATATATTCACGTTTCCAACACACATCCGTTTCTTAAAATTTTTAAAAAATCGTTTTCGTGTTTCCATACTCATTTCCGCGTATCCGTTTTCTTTTGTATCAAAGGGGTACAATGTAGACTTCATATATCTTTCATTTTTCATCATTTAACAAATGAACCTAAAAATATATATATCATCATTAGCTAAATTTATATAAGTATCCTATATACACATTATTATTTTACCGTGCGGTATTCGTATCAGCTTTTTGTTTTTTTTCCTTGAAATAGAAAGTCAAACAAACAGTGAAAATAGTACGTATCAATGACTTAAAAAATTGTGATCATCCTCTCCATGTCAACTCTTCCTCCACCGTCTGATAAATTATTTTCTCATAATACAAATATTTACGAACAAGGATAAACTATTATATATATATAGAGAGAGAGATCTCCCTCTCGAAATGGAGAAGTCCCATTAAATGCTACAGTAAGGGGTACAGACGTGAAAACGGGTCCCACTCATACAGTAAGAAACGTAATACCTTGAAAACGGCTCCAAAGTCAGAAATGACACCCGTATTAATACCCAACCTTGGGCTACTACTTATTTTGCCTCTTTTGCCAAAACCACCTTTTAAGAAGAAAAAAAAAAAAAAAAAAAAAAGGCAGCAAGAAGAAGCCAAGAAAACATCGGTGATGATGACCAGAGGAGCTTTGTTGTGCGGACATACCGAAGATGAGATTGAACAGCTTTCAAGAGAGAGTAGTCATTTTAGTCTTTCTACTGGAATTTTACCTTCACTCGGTGCTAGAAGTAACCGACGAGTTAAGCTCAGGCGATACATCTTATCTCCTTATGATCGACGATACAGGTCTCCCCTTTTCTCATTTCTTATATTTTTTTCTTCTTCTTTGTCGACTTTTCTAAACATCTTCAAACTCTCTATGTCCTTAAGATTTTAGTTTTGATTCTTCAACTATATTTGTGTTCTTTGATTTTATGGAGGATCGGCAACACAAATTTTTGTTTTTTAGGATCATATTTTGCAGTTTTTTTTATTTATTTTAGTTGTTTTGGTTGGTGATCAACTTTTGTTTTCTTCACCATGGTTATAGTATTATTATACTATATACTCCATTAACTACGTTAATAACTATTTGGTGGATAAAAAAATATTGTCCATTAACTATGTTATTATACAAAACAATTAATACGTTATTTGATATGATATCAAATTATTTTATCTAATCATTTTAATATTTTTCCATGGTATGTTATTTTACTAGACGCCACGTTTTTTTAAATAAAATAATAAATTTACACGTAAATACAAAAATATATATTTTGTTCTAGTAAAAAAAACTTTTCCTCTTAAATAAGATTAGGTGATGTCCTCATGTCCTGTATTATGTAAGGGTTGAAAATTATTATAAAAAACTTATAATTATTAGTATTATATAATTTGGCATAACAAAAATCCATTTAAATGCTGGAAATACAAAAAGCACCGCCTAGACGCTGCTCGTTAATCCGCCAATCCTATTTTCTCCGGTCACTGATATTATGAAGCTCACCAAATATTTATTAAATTTTTACTATATTCAGTAGAATAGCTCAATATTGAATACTCATTGGCATAGAGTTTTTTGAAGTCCATGCTGATTTGATTTACTCCAAGTATAATCGTAAATATGATTAATGTAATTTATCTGTTGATCAAGAAAATATTATAATACGATGAATTAATTTTTTGAAGAAAACAGAGAAATATTGCATTTATTATTGAGTTTTACTGTTAGGATTCATTAAAAATCTGTATTAATGTTTTTAATTAAATAAAAAAAACTCTTTTAAATAATATATACATCGAAAATTTAAAAAATTTAAAATAAAAAATGCAGTTGAAACAAAAGAAAAGGTTGAAAAAACTGCTGAGAAAATATATGGCCACGACACGTAATTAAAATGTTTATTTTTAATATAGAAGATTTTGTCACATAAATTATTTAAACTAAATAACCGTTAAAAATAATATACCTAACTAACCCTTTTATTATTTTTACTTTTTCCAAATTTATTGGCTATCTTGAATTACGAGACAAACTAAGCTCTCGTTCTATTCAACATTTGGAATATTTAAATCTTAGTTCCCTATCGTTCTTAATTGGTAGTCAAAAAAGAAGATATATAAATGCGAAGGCAAATGCAGAATATTCAAGGCCTCCATTATTACTTTGGCTGCCTGATTAGCTTAAAAGACGTACGCCTTTGCTTTTGGCTTTTGCTTTTTGGCCACAATGCATAAGTTAAATGAGCATGTGAATGCGGAAAGCTCAAAGCCCCCATTCTTTGATTTTAACAATAGTTGCAAATCTGATAAATTATTATTATAACCAAAAGTAGGAAAATAAAAAACTAGTATTTTCTTGGTTGTGTCATTGTTTCATCAAACAATAACTTACAGTAATTATTAAGACCCTTAATAGTAATAGTGAAACACAGAGTGTTGAAAAATATAAGACCTATTGGGATATATTATAAGTATATTATTAGGAGATAAGTCAATAAGTTTCGAGAGACATTAAATCTTATTTTAAAATCTAGTTGACCAAGTCCTCTTCCCTTGGATCTTAAATCTTATTGGCGTCTCGTTGGTCGCCGTATCTACCTCATTATTATTACTCGCAATACCTTCTCTTATTGAGTGCACGTTCTTTCTTAATTTATACATGCATCTACTAGGAATATGAGGCTGCTTTTTCGTGTTGTATCTCTTCAAGGGCTCACTTTGTCGAAATCTTCTTCTTTTTTTTTTTTTTTTTTTTAAAATCTTCAAGTGATTACGTATTGTGACTATAACTAGGCCATGTGCCCTTGACACGTCGGTCTCTAAGTGTTTATATATTTTTCACAGTTGTCCGTCATATGCTCCCTCTATCGAAGAAAAATATAGTTTAATGGTCGTTGCAACCTTATTCCCGACCTTTGGCTTTTCTCAACATCACCTGATTCGTTTTGTTTGTTGGGATAGTCGAAGCATTGTTTTTACAATTCAAAATATATTGAAACAAATTATCATGCAATATGTGATGATGTACATGAAGTTATTATTCTCTTCGGTTCACTTTCGAACAAATGATTCATTGGCAAAGAGCTTGACCGATCTCATTTTGATAGTTTAGTGTTCGACTTAGATCATCAATCTTTATGCTCCAACTTAAGAACTTTATATATTTTTCCCTAAAATATATAAAGTTGATTTTTTCATAGCAAAAACCATGTTTTGGCATATTAAGTTGAAAAATAATTGGATAAATTTTAAGATTTATATTTCAATTTTAAGATTTATGCTTTTAGAGCACTTCCGTTAGTATCTTAATTGGGTATCTCAAAACTTTTAAAACAATGTTTTAATTAAAATAAAATAAATGATCAATAGAAAAAATGACACGTGGAAAGAAGTCTCTTCCACTATTGAGAAAGTTTCTCAAATAGTGGAAGCAACTCTCCATTTACATGTCTATTTTCTATTGGTCCATTATTTAATTAAAAAAATTATTTTTAAATTTTGTGGAAATTCATATGAGTTTCTACTTAATTTAGGACAAGCATATATCTCTCTCTAAATCTGATATATTAAAAAAAAAACTAATTAGATATATATTGATTAAGACTAAAATAAAAGTATTGAATGCAGGATATGGGAAGCTTTCCTAGTGGTTCTTGTGGTTTACACTGCTTGGGTTTCACCATTTGAGTTTGGTTTCTTGAGAAAGCCAAGGCCACCGCTCTCTATTAGCGATAACATTGTCAATGCATTCTTCGCAATCGATATCATCGTAACATTCTTTGTTGGTTACCTTGATAAATCAACTTACCTAATTGTTGATGATCGTAAAATGATTGCATTTAAGTATTTTCGTTCTTGGTTCCTTCTTGACCTCATTTCAACCATCCCTTCAGAAGCGGCTATGAAAATCTCATCTCAGTCTTATGGATTATTTAACATGCTTCGTCTTTGGCGTCTTCGCAGAGTCAGTGCCTTGTTTGCCAGGTTTATATCAATAGATTTTTATTTCTTCTTTCTTTCGTTATATTCTCTAAATCTTGAAATTCTTTTTCTTTTCTACAGACTAGAGAAAGATCGTAACTTTAACTACTTCTGGGTCCGATGCGCAAAACTCGTTTGTGTAAGAACATCAAAATGTGTTATATTCTAATAACGTTTTCTTTTTTGAAATACATTTAAATTAAATAAGGGGTGTCCAATCCCGATAAACTAATCTGAACCAAACCAAATTGAGTGAAAACCAAACCATATGCTCATATGGTATTAATGGATTCACTTTTTTTAGATGTGGGAAACCAAATCCAACTCTAAACCAAACCCCAAAAACCGATGTTAAACCGAAGTTTCTTTGAAAATTAATGATATATTTTATTAATATCCGAATTGAAACCAAAACCGTACCAAACAATCAATTGTAGATCCGATTTTACTTTGAAACAATTTTTGATAAACTGAAAATCCAAAAAAAAAACAAACCAAAATAGTTTATCACAAAACCTACTCTCAATGTAGTAAATATTGTAGATACTACTAACCAGAGCATGTTGCAGGTCACTCTTTTTGCGGTTCATTGTGCTGCGTGTTTCTATTATCTTCTCGCAGCACGCAATCATGACCCAGCAAAGACATGGATTGGAGCATCGATTGAAAATTTCTTAGAGGAAAGCTTGTGGATGAGATATGTCACTTCCATGTATTGGTCCATCACAACTCTAACAACTGTTGGTTATGGTGATTTACATCCTGTGAACACAAAGGAGATGATATTTGACATTTTCTATATGCTCTTCAACCTCGGATTAATCGCATACTTGATTGGTAACATGACCAATTTAGTAGTCCATGGAACAAGTCGGACTAGAAATTTTGTAAGTTAGCATATACACCATTACCTTATTCACTCTATGATAAGAAAGTCACATATTTGTTTCATCTTTTCCAGAGAGATGCAATCCAAGCTGCTTCAAATTTTGCTCATAGAAATCACTTACCACCAAGTCTACAAGATCAAATGCTTGCACATTTATGTTTGAAATATCGGACTGACTCTGAAGGGCTACAACAGCAAGAAACTCTTGATGCCCTTCCAAAAGCAATTCGATCGAGTATATCACACTTCCTTTTCTACTCCCTAATGGATAAAGTCTACTTGTTTCGTGGTGTATCCAATGACCTTCTTTTCCAATTGGTAACTCATTTAAATGCATCATTCTCTTCCAAAAGAAAATATGATCCTGTTGCTAAGATCCCATCACACTGTACATTTGGCAGGTCTCTGAAATGAAAGCAGAGTACTTTCCACCAAAAGAAGATGTGATCTTGCAGAACGAAGCGCCAACAGATTTCTACATTCTTGTGAACGGTACCGCGGTAATAAAACTTTACAAAGTTCTTTATAGTTTTGTTGAGTTGACATAAATGAAATGAATGCAAGACTAACTTTCTTCTATAATGAGGCAGGACTTGGTAGATGTAAACAGTGGAACAGACAATGTAAGTCACATCACTTTCAGAACAACTATATAAATGTTTCTACAGTAAAACCTCTGTAAATTAATACCTCGATAAATCAATAACTTGTCTGGTCCCAAATTGATATTTTGACCCGAATATCACTTCTATAAATTAATAAAATATCGTAAAATACCATGGTCCCAGTAATAGTATTTTATAGAGGTTTTACTGTAGTTTTATGTTTATTCCATTTGTATCTAAGCACTCACAAAGTGTAACTTATGGAACACTTCAGGCTGTGAGAGAGGTTAAAGCTGGAGACATTATAGGTGAGATAGGGGTGTTGTGTTACAGACCACAACTGTTTACAGTTAGGACTAAACGGTTATGCCAATTGTTGCGTATGAACCGTACAACTTTCTTGAATATTATTCAAGCTAATGTTGGAGATGGTACCATAATCATGAATAATCTACTTCAGGTGAGAAAATTGAAATCAGAAACCATCTGTGAACAGTTATATTTGCTTCGTTCTGACTCTATTTCATTGGAGAATGCAGCATTTGAAAGAAATGAATGATCCAGTAATGACAAATGTTCTGCTAGAGATTGAAAACATGCTTGCGCGCGGTAAAATGGATCTTCCTTTGAATTTATGCTTTGCTGCAATAAGAGAAGATGATTTGCTTTTACATCAGTTGTTAAAGAGAGGACTTGATCCTAATGAATCTGATAACAATGGCAGAACTCCTCTGGTTAGTGAAGTTCACATTTTTCTGTTCTTGATTTACCGATCCGAGCTCTAAGAGAAACTATAAGATTGATCTCTTCTTATCTTGAAACAGCATATATCAGCATCAAAAGGAAGTCTGAATTGTGTGCTTCTTCTCTTGGATTACCACGTGGACCCGAATTGTAGAGGTACTTTACTTAGTTGTTTAATTCAGATACTTTTAGGTAATCTCTTCTTCTGAACTATATATTGTAAATGCAGACACTGAAGGGAGTGTACCATTGTGGGAAGCTATGGTGGAAGGACATGAGAAAGTTGTAAAAGTATTGTTAGAAAATGGCTGTACCATAGACGCAGGGGATGTTGGTCATTTTGCTTGCACGGCGGCTGAGCAAGGCAACTTGAAGCTACTTCAAGAAATTGTTAGACTTGGTGGAGACGTTACCCGTCCTAGAGCTACAGGCACCTCTGCACTCCATACCGCTGTATGCGAAGAGAACATCGAGATGGTTAAGTATCTTCTCGAGCAAGGCGCGGATGTTAACAAACAAGATATGCATGGTTGGACGCCGAGGGATCTTGCTGAGCAACAAGGACATGAAAATATTAAAGCCTTTTTTCGAGAAAAGTTACATGAGAGGAGAGTATATATCGAGACAAGTTCTTCGGTCCCTATACTCAAAGGCGGTATTCGATTCCTCGGAAGATTCACCAGTGAACCCAACATCCGTCCTGCATCAAGAGAAGTGTCTTTTAGAATTAGGGAAACAAGGGCAAGACGGAAAACTAACAACTTTGACAACTCGTTGTTTGGTATATTAGCTAATCAAACCGTACCCAAGAACGGGCTACCCACTGTAGATGAAGGCAGGACTAAAAACCCAGTGAGGGTGACAATTAGTTGTGCGGAGAAAAATAAGGTAGCAGGGAAGTTGGTTTTGCTTCCTGGGAGTTTCAAGGAGTTGTTAGAATTGGGTTCCAACAAGTTTGGTATTGTAGCTATCAAAGTTATGAGCAAAGACAACAACGCAGAGATCGACGATGTAGATGTTATAAGAGATGGTGATCATCTCATATTTGCAACTGATTCTAACCAGCCGTAGAAGAGTCCCAACTTCTTTATGGCTTTTAATGAAAAGTTGATATTTGTTTTAACAACATTGTTAAAAAAAACGAATAACTCTCAATAAAAAAAAATGGTCCAAGAACATATACATTCATACATTGCAAAAACAAAACTAGCTGGACAGCCACATGACGGTCTGCTGCTGTCTACAACATGTTTTTTCCGAAAAAAATGATGAGAAATAATTGGTTACCAGTTAAATGTATCTGTTAACCAATAAGAAAAAGGTGAATTTATTAGGAAGACACAAAATCGAACAGACACAGAATACTGAAAAGCTGAAAAACTCAAGAGATCTCTCTTCTTAGCAATAGCCACTGTTGGTTGAGTGGTTTCTAGATTGTTGAGACCTTGGGAACATCTACTGGAAACTCATGAATTTCATCCATCCAAGGGTTCTTCTCTTTTTTTGGGTTTACCGACTTTACCGCTCTCCAAACCGAGCTGTTACACTTGAAACCTGAACCAAAAGCTATCTGCCAAATTCTATCACCTTTCTTGATCCTTCCTTTGGCCTCACTATATGCTAATTCATACCACAAAGAAGAACTAGACGTGTTACCAAAACGGTATAATGTCATTCTCGAAGGTTCCATGTGCCAATCTGAGAGTTTCAAGTTCTTCTCCAACTCATCAAGAACCGCTCTTCCTCCCGCGTGAATACAAAAATGCTCAAATGCTAGTTTAAAGTCTGGAATATATGGCTTGATCTTCATCTTGAAGAGTTTTCGTCCCACTAATGTCGCAAAGAATAGAAGCTGTTCAGATGTCGGCAGAACCAGCGGTCCTAACGTCGTGATATTCGTCTTTAGAGCATCACCCGCAACAGCCATTAGTTCTTTGGACAAGGTTACACCAATCTTACTATTGGAATCCTCTTCTTGAGTTATGCAGCCAAAGCACTTATCATCAGCTCCCTTATGGGTCCTAACTGTATCGACAAGCTCATACTTTGATCTCCTTCTGTCCCATCGTTTGTTAGATAGAAGAATCGCTGAACCTCCCATTCTAAAAAGACAATTGGAGACAAGCTTTGAACGGTCATTCCCGAAATACCAATTCAATGTAATATTCTCCATACTAATCACCATTGCATAAGTATTAGGAATGGTATGGAGAAGATGTTTTGCAAGATCAATTGAAATCAAACCCGCGCTACAACCCATTCCTCCCAAGTTGTAACTGAGTATGTTACCACGGAGCTTATAGTGATTAACAACCATTGCAGATAACGAAGGTGTGGGATTAAACAAACTGCAGTTAACAATCAAAATCCCAATATCCTTGGGATTCACATTAGTCTTCGCAAGAAGCTCATCAATAGCTCCAAACATAACAGTCTCAGCTTCTTTACGAGCTTCTTTCATGCACGGGTTTGGAGGAACATTGAGAACAGCCTCAGGTAAGTAAGTAGATTCACCAAGGCCCGAACGTTGTAGAATCTTGCGCTGGAACTCAAGATTCTCCTCTGTGAAAGAGCCAGTCATTTTCGAACGGTCCATAAAGATCTTTTTAGTGCATTTACGCGAATCATCGGGTTTGTAGCAGGAGAAATCAACCAAGTAGACAGGACGTGGCCGAGTCATGAAGTAAATTGTCATTAGAAACACAAAGAGTGTTGAACAAACAATCACTGAGATAAGATTGTACTGAAGATGGTCCCAGAGGTTGCGAAGATCTCTAAGAGAGAACGTAGAGATCTGAGCAGCGATCACAAGCACAAGCGGAGATAGGAAGAGGTACATGCCATGTGTGATGAGATAATGGTAACCAAGCTTCACATATTTAAGCTTCACTGATTTTTTGAAATCAGGAAGATTACGATCAGTTGCTACATTCAACAATGGTCTCTTCTCCTCATCATCCATAGCTTCTCTGTTTTTTTACAGAATCAAAAGCATACACAATTACAGATCTCTGTATGTGACATTCTAATTTGAAAAATATTTCAAAATCCCTACGATATTAATCGGAAACAAAATAAATAAAATATCACTTTTGGAACGTAACACCTTTATCTTCCATATACTACCACTAAAATTTTAATCGGAAACTCATACTTTTTACATCAAGAGACACAAATTGAAAATGCAATGACAAACCTAGATTCGATTAATCTTTGTTGGGTTTTTTTCTAAAACACAATTTTCTTCTAAACAATAGATTAGCGAGGAAAAAAAAAAAGAAAAACAGAAACTAACCTTAGTTACAGAACTCTCTGTGCTTTACGGAGAAACCGAGAAGAAGAGAGATAGAGAAGAGCGGAAATAATCTGTTACTCTTCCATTTTTTTTTTGGCTGCACAGTTGTCGCAGTAGCTGTCGCCTGTCGTTAACTGTTTTTATTTTATTTTTAGAACACTGGAGGTTAAGAAAAAAAATATTAAAAATTTCCTCAACTTTATACGGATCTACAAAAAGTCATCTAATTTTAAAAGGGGAAATGTTAAAAAAAAGTTTGAACTTTTAAATTTAAAATGTTTAAAGCATGAATTTTCAAAATATTATTTAAATGCTCAATTATTTTATTGATTCGTAATTAAATTATAAATTTTTCTTGACTGAACCATTTGAAGCACGTCATTAAATTGACGAATACGGCGTTAAAACTTTCGTTAGCAATTTTCTTTTGATCAAAACGACGTCGTTTCAAGATTTATCAAAAAATCATCAATTTTCAAATTGTGCACGTTTAAATCCTCCACTTTTTAAAAAATATCTTTTAAATGCCTAAATTTTCGTTGACTTCATAATTAAATTTTTAACTTATGTTGATTATTCCATTTGAGGCATGATTTTAAATCAAGTGATGGAACACATTTATGGAGTACAATTGTCTGTTAGTAGCTTTTGTTTAATCATAACGACTAATGTTCCGACAATTATTTATCATTAGTCTTCTCTTTCTATTTTTCGTCGTTTCATCGAGATCCAACCATAATCAAGGAGTAAAAAATCTTCTCAAATTAAAATCCGCCTTTGAAGAAACATAATCCAGCAAAATCTTTGTCACCTGGGATCTCCAAAAAATTCCTATGGAATCCTCTAAAACCCCTAAAGATATTGAGTTTTTAAGTGTTGGTGATAACTAATTAAAGTTTAATTTGTCGATAGCTAATTAAATTTTATTTAATATTTATTAGGAAGTCAAATAACCGATTTGATTTCTTATACTCACCATTTTTTTAAAGCTTTACATATAAAGCTTTTAACATTCTTTTATAGATTATTCGACTTCCCAGTGAATATTCAATAAATTTAATTAGTTATCGCCAAAACTCAACTATTTTGGAGATTTCAGGTAACAAAGACTTCATTGGATTATGTTTCTCTAAAGACTGATTTTAATTTGAGAAGATTTTTTATTCTTTGTTTATGGTTGGATCTCGATAAAGCGCGAAAAGTAGAAAGAGAAGACAAATGATAAATAGTTGTCGGAACATTGGACGTTTTGATTAAATGAAAGTTGCTAACATATAATTGTATCCCATAAACATGTTCCATCACTTGATTTAAAGTCATGCCTCAAATGGTATAGCCAATATAAGTTAGACATTTTATTATGAAGTCAACAAAAACTTAATTTGTAAAAAGTTAATGATTTAAATGTCTACAATTTGAAAGTTGATAATTTTTAATAAAACTTGAAACAACGTCGTTTTGATTAAACGGAAGTTGCTAACTGACACTTTAACGCCGTAAACGTCAATTTAATGACGTGCCTCAAATGGCCAAGCCAATGAAAGTTTGCTGTTTAATTACGAGTCATCGAAAAACTTGAGCATTTAAATGGTATTTTGAAAGTTCATGCTTTAAACATCCATAATTTGATATTTCATATTTTTTTACATTTTCCCGTATTATATATATCGTAATAACAAACAATGAATTCAAATTGATAATTGATTTAGTAAATAACCTTCAATGAACAAAAGCTGTCAGAAGGGTTATAGAAATGACATTGAAATCCTTCGTCTTATCACATGTCATTCATTTTCATTTCACACTATTCTTTTATAACAATCTTGTTATTTCTATTTTATTTTCATTTTCATAGCTATGTTGAAACCATTCGTCTTATCATACATCACATATCTCAATTTCATGCTATTTTTGAAAACCTCTTGTAATTTCAATTTTCTTTCTTTTTTTAGATATATGTTGGATTTCTCATTTTTTGTTATTCTAACCAGATTTTTAAATATGTTATACTATTTCTTTTGAAACATGTTATTTTCAAAAGATCCAATAGATATTTCTAAATTGCAAGCTATTTTTCCAAACACCGTATTTTTGTTTAATTCATGTCATTTTTAAAAATAACGTGATTTCACAAGTTTTTGCACAATTAATTGGAAGGATGATTTTGTCATTTCAAACATGGATCCATGGCCGTTTTCTTTAAAAACATGTACCATAATTATTTTCCCAAGAAGAATGTAGATTTGAGCTATTATACAAATTAACCCTTATATATAACCTGTCCATAGGAGAAAGTTTCCTTAGTATTATTTTAAACTAGGTAAAGATCCGCGCATCGCGTGGGAGAAGTATTAAATGAAAAAAATTGTAATTAGTATATATTTAATTTATTTATGTTTCTCAAATTTTAATATATATATATATTATATGGAATTTAATATTTATTCATTGATTTATTATTATTTCCAGTTTTTATATATCGGACATGTATGTATTCTTTGTATATAAAAATGTATTTAATTTTTTTTGGTTGGGTGTTAATTAACTACTCTAATACTATATGAAAAATTTATATATTTAAAAAATTATACAATAAAAATAGAATATAAACCAAATTAAAACAAAGATAGAGTAAATAATAGCAAAAGAATTAAACAATGTAATTTTATCAAAATATCATTCATCGATTCCTATTAATACTTAACACTACATGGATATGGTTAAACGAGAATGTAGATCTTGTAGAGTCTTTGAGAAACTGAAAATGGGACAATGGAAAATTTTCATGTTAACAAATATTGGGATAAACTGATAGGAAATGAGAGAACATTCGAGGTCTTTTCTCCTCTTATCGGCATAACTCATTTGCCGATCATGCGCTTCTTTCATGTTCAGCTTCAAAATCTGGATCTTTTCTGTAGTTTCCTGAACAAAATCTACCCCAAACATGCTCCTCTCCTCCACTTTGGTCCAACATAATGGTGTATGACATGGCCTATAATACAGTGCATTATATGGAGTCATCCCAATACTCGCCTGGTAGCTATTGTTATACGTAAACTCTACCAAGTTCAAGTATTCCATCCACTAACCACCCAAGTCAAGCACACAAATCCTCAGCAATATCCTCGAAAGTCTCGATGGTCCTTTCGGATTCTTATCCGCCCGAGGGTGATAAGCAGTACTCAAGTGTACCATTGTACCTATCTTAGCCTGTAAGAGCTTTCCAAATACCAAAGTGAACTTGGAATCACGGTCTGATACTATACTCATGGGTACCCCATGAAGTCTCATAATATCATTGAAGTATTTCTTAAGCCAAAACCGCAGCTTCATCGGTCTTCTCAATGGCCAGAAATGTGCCGACTTGGTCAAACGGTCAACAACGACCCAAATAACATCTTTGGTCCGAGAAACTGGCAAGCCGACTACAAATTCCATCGTAATCATATTCCACTTCCACTCTAGAATAGGTAAACTCCACAGCAACCCACTCGGAACCTGATGCTTAGTCTTCACTAACTGATACACAATGTAAGCCGCAATCCAGTTAGCCACATCTTTCTTCATCCCGACCTAATGATAGTACCTCTTTAGATCCTGATACATCTTGGTCGCCTCCGGATGAATCAAAAACATACCCACATGGGCCTCACTCAGGATTTCTTTTCTCAAATCCTGATCCTTAGGTACAGATACCCGCTCATGCACCAGAATAGTCTCCAAATCAACTTTCCAAACCCCACTACTCATCAACGAAAATCCAGAGCCTACCACCATGTTAGGCATATGCCCGTAACCAAAAGCTCAACTTAAACTTCTTGAAGCCAACTGGTTTCTTGAGCTTAACCTCTTAGATTAGTCTTGATCCCATCCGCAATGACTTCAACCCACAATTATCGCAACGATTCCACCAATCCTTGACCAACCTGGCCAACACAAACCGATCACGAGATCAAACACTATTGACCTCCGAGGTCTACATTCAGTCGCTATGCTTAAGACTCACATCATATACTCATTGCTCACAACTCATAATCATACCACTCCACTCTAAGACACAAAGTCCTTTGTTCTGCGTACCAAACTCATACCACTCTACTCTCAGGCACAAAGCCTTCGAGTTATGGGTACATAACCATGCCATTACACTCTCAGGCACATAGTCTTTCGAGTTATGGGCACACCACTCCACTCTCAAGCTATATAGACCTTTTGAGTTATCGGCATCATAACGACGCCACTCCACTCTCAGGCACAGAGCCTTCCGAGTTATGGGCACGCCACTCCACTCTCATGTCACATAGACCTTCCCAGTTATGGGCATTAGAAGAAATATCCATCCTCTATAGAGTTGTACAGGACCAAGCCGTCATTAGAGCAATCATGACTCACTAATATCTATGAGCATATTCGACTGAAACTACCTCAGGTGATCCACGTATAACATCGCAATGTCATACTCACACCCCACATATTCCAAACTCGGAATATCATAACCAATTCCTTAGGTCTTCTCAAGACGTATCCCATCACTCAGGATATTCGCATAAGATTCTAGAGCACCTCCTGCTCTTAGAATACTTATCATCTTGTGCAACTTCACATGATTACCAAATTCACTAACACCACTGCTCATTAGTGCGGTTACTCCACATTACCGAGCAATTTTTTTTGGATCCAAACAGATTTGGTGAGCCTCACTACTCCCAACTTATTTCTCTGGATCCCAATTCTCGAGTAACAATAAATTCCCCTTCATATTTCTTTTCTCGGAAACTTTCCTTTTTGGCCACATTTCCTTTTAGGAAACTTTGCATTCTAGGGAACTTTTCATTTTAGGAAACCCTCCATTCTAGGTAACTTTCCATTTTTGGAAACTTCCATTCTAGGCAACTTTCCATTTTTGAAAACTTTCTATTTTAGGCAACTTGAGCCCTGAACCATACCACTCATGGTTCATTCTTCCTTAACTTCTCTGGAACTTCTCCGAACTCTCTCGAGATTCCGGACTCTCTCGGAACTCTTCTGGACTCATCCATAACTCTTCTGGACTCTCTCGGCCTCACTCGGCCTCTCAGCTCTCGGTGGAACTAACGGAGCCTGCGGTGGTACCCTCTCCTGTAATCGCCCGCACGGCATGGTCAAAAGATCCGTAATTTGATCATCTCGGGCCTGGGAAAAACCTGCTGCCACTCCTGCAGTACCCGCTGGTCCTCGAGCAACACCGGCACCCACACCGGCCACACCCTCAGACCCCTCTCGATCTGCATGCAAGTCTCCGACCTGCTCAACCATAGCACATTGTGCAACACCCTCCTTCAACACGCGACCAAGAACAAGACCATGACTTCTACCCCTGCTAGTCAACACCAAATAATTAACAGAGAACAAGGATGACTTACCGTAAAATCTAATTGAAGGCTCGAAGAGGATGATCTAAAACTCCATGCCCAAACAATTGACTGACTCACATAATCAATTTCAAACAATGGTTTTACTCATACATCACACAGCACCAAAATTAAATTAACTTCCAATTTAATTTTCCTAAACTGTCCTAAAACTGTAATTGCTCTAATACCAATTTGAAACGACCGCACCCGTTTTTTTTTTTAACCAAACAATTAATATTTCCATAAATATTAATTACTTCCAAGCCAAATTAAATTCAACTAACTCATGAATAATAATTAACCAAGTCCAGGAAATTAAATAAATTTATTGAGACATCATAAATTAACTCCACCTAATTTATTCAACTCCCAATTAACACTAGAATTTAATTCAAATAAAATAATCCACATTCTAAAATTAATCCGGTGTTAAACAAATAAATACACCAACTTACTACACCAGATTTTTAATCCAAAAAATCATAACTAATAAACTTCGACATTAATAAATATAAAACAGTTAAAATAAACCAACGAGTCAACGACTCTAGATCATATCCTCTTTGTTGCTATGATTCTACGATCACTCTTTTTCTTTTTCTGCATCAAATAAAGAGATGGATAAGTATTTCGATAAATACTTAGTGAGGCAATCCTCCCATCTACGAGATATACACACAGGAAAATACAACGTAAAAACATATAGTACAAATACCAATCATCCAATCAAATAACATGCTATAGACTCTCATCCAATAGTTTCTACACGGAAAAACATGTTAATACATTCAAATTCCCACAGCTAACCTCATAGTCATGCACTGGCCTTTGCTTTGACTTGTTAGAGACGCTATAGTCTAACAGAGAGTTCCAGCTTGGTTCTCCATCAACCAAAGTATAGACTCCTGCACCATGAATGCTCCTGAATAGCTTCAGCTAGATCCAACCTCGTTTGCCAAATCAAACAATAGAACTTGTCCCATAAGTACTGCCTGGGAAACAAATGAATAAAACAAAAGCTATCTGATCAAAACACAATCCCACTGTTGAATATGGAGAATGTAGTACCATGAATAACTCCACCAACTTTCATCCGAATCAGACTACATTTCGACCTCCAAACACTGTTTTGAAGAAGCCATCTCAGAACTGCTACTTTGGATTTTCTGGGTTTTTCTCAGATTTGTAGTTACTTGGCCAGAAAGCAATGGGCATAACTTCTTGAATATAATCCCGATTAAAGCTCCGCCAGTGGCTGTGGGTTTGTGGCAGCTTGATCTTTCCAGAGACGTCTTATTTGAGATTTAACTCCCTCTGGTCTGACGGGAATTAACCTCACAAACCGATATGCCACTTTATGTTTCTTGCTCTCCCTTCTTTCGTTTTCTTCTCGTCTCCACCTCTTATCTGCTCAGAGTATGCTCCTCCACAACCTACGAGGCTTGCCACAGTCACCACATGCCTGATCAAAACTTTTCACCATCCCTGTGACGTCTCTCTCTCTCTCCTCTCCTCCTTTTCTCTCTCTTTTCTTCTTATTTCCCCTTCCTTTATCTTCTTCTCCTTACGTCTCCATCTCCGTTTTCTTCTTTTTCCTATCTCTGCAATTCCAACCGCGACGTCAATCATGTTGATCACCACCAAACACTGATCTTAGCCGCAAACAGCCATGATCTACGTCAGACCCACCAGCCACGATCGACATGGCAACCACCACCCCACAGTCAAGTCACCACACATCGCCATTAACTTAACCGACAACAATCGGGACTCCATGATCACCAAGACTTGACAACACATCAACAAAACTTGACAACACTTAACCGATCATCTCACGACAACGACGCCGTAACAACGTCACGGCTTCCACCGCAACACATCACTCTCACGCCACACACCAAAACACCTCACAGCCCTCGCTCTTCCTCTTCTCTCACGCCACCATCTCTAATTCACATATCTCTCTTTGTTCTATTTGATGGAGGCGGCGAAAGGATGAAGATGAAGGAGGCTAAGTCTGATCGAGAAGTATTTAAAGGTTTAGGGATTTCTTTTAAATCCTTTAAATTTTCAATCTTCTCATTTCAGCTCCACAACTTCTTGTTCTTCTCAAATCGACCTTGCAACTTTCTGATCTTTTCAAATCAACCCCTTGATTTTTATTTGACTTTTTTCCACATAATTGCCTCAAATAAAAACCAATCAGAAAATGCAAAATAATTATTGTACCAATAATTATTAAATTCGTCTTTCCGGAACACGGGCGTTACAGTGGTAGATCTGGAATGCAAAAATAAGAAGATCTATGAGAATTTACAGTCCTCGCCAAAGGAATTTTTATCACAAGCCCTCTCTTCTGGCCGTGAGTGGCATGCTGGATAAGAGAAGAAAATAAATGTCGCGAACAAAGGTTTGAATGAAGTGAAAAATCCAATTGGATTAGAGAACATATATTCCTTTACAGATGCAGCTTTGGAAAGCTGATTCAAGAGATGGTTTTGAATGGATCTTCAAAGATCGCTTTTTAAAACATAGAGAAACAAGGATGATCTCTGTCACAGAAGGTGAACTCACCGTTGATGGCAGAAGCTATGGCTATTCATTGCGCTATTTATCGAGCCAAATAACTAGCTAACACAAAACTTCAGCTAGCTTCAGATTCACAACAGCTGATCAAACCTCTCAAACTTTAATCTCAATGAAAGGAGTTCTATGAGATTCTACACGACCCTTACTTCTCGTTTGAAGATACCAAGGCTGATGCCCTAGCAAATGACGATTCAGTTTATTTTTCCTTCTACCCCTTCTAATTTGTAATTTCAATGAAATTAAGTAATTAAGTTTTTCCCAAAGAAAAAAGAGGACAATATTTTTTTGTTATAAAAGGCTTTTAGAGGGACAACATTACAAGAACTTACTTCATAATGAAAAAAAAGACGTCACCAAAAAAAAACTAAAAGAAATGAATTGAAATTTTATTAGTTGTTTTCATTGGATGATCCCTTTGATGAAAGTTAAGGACGTTCGAGATCTCTTATTTGTTGAGTTGAGATCATTGTCTTAGATTCTCATATAAATATAATTAAAGCTTTCATATTATACTTTCAGAAATATGGTGTAATGCCTACCAAAACTTTTAGCGAGTTTGCGAGCTTTATATATATAATTATGTTGGAGGTGGGCCGAGCATAGTCCTAACTTTACGGCTCAAATTCGTCCAAACTTTTCGGCTCAAATTCGTCCAAACCTATGTTTTGACAAAAGCCCATTGAGAATTAGTTTATAAAAGGAAAGCTCATGAGCCATTGAAGGCATCCATAAATCCTGGGAGAGGAAAGAAACAAAATAGAGAATATGGAGCCAACAACTTAGAAATTATCCTGCATAATTTGAAATCAGTATCATGAGGTTAGTAGAGTTTAAATCAGCCGCTAAACTACAGTTAGATTTTAATAGTTTATCTATACTATTTAAAGAGAATCATAATGTAAAAGTAATATTTAAGTGCTAACAAAATTACATGTAATGCCATTAGAATAAAGAACAACAAAAAAATCATTAATGGCGAAAATGTTTTTGTATCTTATCTTATATTAATGTATCCAAGCACAATTAAAATATTTTTAAATATAATTAATAAATAAATACAAATTAAACTCATTTTCTTTCTCTTAATAATTATGGGCGAAAATTTAAATGAGTTTTTAAAAAAATTTTAACCAAACAAAATTGAAAACTAAGATTTGATATCTAATTATACCATATTACTTATTTTAATTTATTTTATTTGAAAGATTTTGTTAAGATTTAAAATTATGATTCTTCTACCATCTTTTTTTGATCTACATTCAAATTATTTTGAATTATCATATAATATATATAGTTAATAAAAAAATATATTTTTCTGCATATGTTGTGGATAAAAGTTTTTGAAATGGAGATATATTACTCGATCAATGAAGAAAAAATATGTATTCAATGTCCCATGTTCGTTAAAACATTTAAACAATAGTTCTGACTCATATTATAAAAAAAACTAAAATCATTTAAAATCTGAATAAGTATGAAGCTTGACTTATTAAATTTTCTATTCGATTTAATTCGATTCTTTAGTTAAAATGTGTAATCATAGAATATATAATCAAAAATAATTTAACATTTTTTATAAAAAATGATGAAAGTTTCAAAATATTACAAATATTTTAAGTTTCTAAAAGTTTTAAGATATTACAAATATGTTGAAACTTCATATTTAATCTTTATAAAAATTTTAAATTATCAAGGATTATATTTTAACTTTATAAAAAGTTAAGATGTTATAAATTTTAAACATAAAATGCCTCTTTTGATAAACAAAAAAAAACATAAATGCCCCACGATAGTGGGTAATTTATATTTCTAAATTATACCAGTTTTTTAAGTAATTCATTTTATTAACTACATATGCTTTCAAAAAAATAATTAAATTTTGAACACACAATAGTGGATATGAGACGGAAATGGATCATTCGGGTAATAAAAAAACTAGTTGAAAGATTTTCGATAAAAAAGAAAGGGGATAAACATTTTGGATAACGGTACGAGATAAAAACAATTGTGTAAGTAAATTAAATTCTCAAATTGTCACTAATTTTGGAAAAAGTTTACTACGAAATGGATAAGGATCCGCATACAAACGGGTAAAGATCTACATAGGGACAGGTGCTTTAGAAATTTTGGGCAACCTTTGAAAAAATTTAGAGATTTTTTTAGAATTATAATTGTTTTTGTGGATAATTTCCAATAATCTATAAAAATTAAATATTCAAACGGGAATACATGTATCATATCTAAAACTCTTACCCAATTTCTTAGTACAAACATTTCTGAACGGGTAATTTTTGTTTTTGTTAAAATTGTCAAGTGGATAATTATTCAAAAGGAAACGGTTATGGGATCGAAGAGTTTTTATAGATTTTGGCCGAGATGATTTTCTGTTTCAAAATAGATATATACCTATGCTATATAGTGAAATGACCCAAAAACTAAAAACGAATCTAAATCCAATTTAAATAGTCCTAATCAAACTATAATAAATGTTTTGATTAGTTTAGAAAATGTACATGTAACATCACTTTACATTTACAACTAAATTATATCATAAATTTGAATATCAAATAAGTTATTTTCAAAAATATAACCACCCACGTACGCTACATCGTCTATCTTCAATCATCAGACTTTATATCATTCCCCAAAAATGAAAATTCTTCTTTCTTTAGTTATTGCTTATTTACATGTGAATTATATAAAGCTTCAAATTCATATTGGCATTCTATTATTTTGTTGTTAACATTAAGGTTTCGGTCATCCAAACAACTAAAAATTGGTCTTTCCTCTTAACAATCTAAATAACAAACTATGAATATCAAACTTTCAGTGCCTAAATTTTATTAAAAAAAATATCAAACTGCGACACTAATTGGGTTACAAACATAGAAATGATGTCCAAAAAAGAATAGAGGGTTAATAAGCCATGGAATCATCCAGAAACTTTCAAGATACAAGAGCCCACGAGTTTTCCTTTTTGGACCAAGCATTCAAAGCCTAATGGCTACATTATGTCAAAGACAATCCCTTTGATATTTCTCATTCTTTTATTCAGTCATTCTTTGTATTTTCTTTCCATTTTCAATTATTATACTGTTAGATAGTCCTAGAGGTCGAGCCTATAAATCTCAAGTTATTTGTACCATTTTAGACACCCTTGATCAATTGAGTAATAAGAAAACAAAACAGTTTCTTCTTTCACAATGTTCTGAGTCTCTTTGTGTGTTTTGTTCTTTAGAATTTAAGTGAGTGATTCACTTCCTTTCTATTGAAGCTGCAGATCAGTTTGTTGAGGGATTCAACAATATTGTTTGTTCCATTGATTGAGCGAGACAATCCCCATCTTCCACATCCATTTCAATCATCGTTTCCACCTTCCGTGAAATAAGGCTTGGAATCTCTCAATCATCAAGTGATTAAAGGCGGAGTGATTCCGATCTTTCATCATAATCAAATCATGGATATATCAAGAAAGTGTCTAGATGCAAAGTACCAGTCTTCATTAATGTCAATTGATACAAAATATCTCTCAAAATTAATTTTTGATTGATTTCTGTAATTAATTTGATTTATTTTGCATTTGTGGTTATTTATTTGATAATTTGTAATTTGAGCCTATATAAGCTCATTTCTTCATTCATTGTAAATACATATAGAGTTTTTGGAATATAAAATACAGACTTTTTCTCACAAGTTTAGGTCCAAAATTTAAAAAACTTTTGAGTTTGGGTTTGTATTATCACTTGAAGTTTGTACAGGTAGAAAACGGCACCAGGAAAAAATTACAGGTAAAAAATGTCATTTTCCCCTCTTCAAGCTAACTACTTTGGACTTTCATTTGTCATTCAAATTGATTTCGATTTTGACATGTAAATACACTATCTTATAGTGCTTATTACAAGGATTCTAAATACCCCAAGATCCAGAAATTTGAGTTCCAACATATATAACATATTGTTAATTAATTATTTTATATATCAGTTTATTTTTGCATGGAGTTTTGTTAAATAGTTTCTCAAGTAATGTATAAATTTATTATATTCGTGATAATGTATAAATCTGAGAAAATATTAAATGTAGAATCAAATTCATTTTTTTGTAAGATAATTTCATCCATTTAATGACTGATATGTTAATTTCCAAAGGTAATCAATTATCATTTTAAATTTGAATTTTTTATTTTTCTTAATTAACAAAACAAAAAAAAAATCATTTGAAACTTGTTAGGTAACTTTAGTTTTTCTATATCCTTACAAGTTAAATTAAAAACTTGAAAAGAGCAGTTAGGCTTTTAAAATTTTTAAAAATAAAAAGTTCTTAAAGTTTGATTGGTTAAAAAATAACTATAAAGACTTTAAACTTATCTAAATTCTTCAAAATTTGCAACCAATCAATCACCCTCTATATCGTACTAAATTGAACTATTTCATTTTATAGCTTAGATGGCTGGACTTGATCATTTAAATATTTGCTAGCTAAATAGAAAAATATAGTGTATATATCCAATATATATTATTTGAGAAACACACTGTAGAAAGTAACATTGCAGTCGCGTGGTATTTACCTGTTGTCATACTGATTAGTTGCCACCAGAATGATTTTTAAAAATAATTTAAACAAGACAACCATTACTAGACTAATTACAAAATTTTTCATTGGAATTAAATTATTAATTATTCACATTGTATTTTTCTTATATACCTCATTTGAAATATTATTTTTAGTTTAACTAATTATTTACTCTCTCTCTCTCTCTCTCTCTCTCTCTTCTCTCTCTCTCTTTTTCCGGATTTGTTTTCAATTGAAATCAGAAATCATACTTATTTTTTTGTTAATATTTATTCCCCATTCATTTTATTTGACCATATATGTTATAAATGATTAAATAATCACATTATATTTATAATAAGTTAAATAGATTTTTTCTACAGTTATATAGATTTTTTATCTGTATATGTCATGATTTGAATTTTTTTAGCGGACATGATTTGTTTCCCAAAATTTATTAAAAATCTCTTATATATTATTTGAGAATCATAATTTAGAATATAACTTTGCATTGGTATGTGAGTAATATATAATTTATTAATTATAAACATGATATATTAAATAACTTAAACACGTGTTTATATATATATATATATTATTAAAAATATTTTCACTAATACACATATTTAGTATCGTAATCCCATTACTTTTGGACTTATATAATCCTATAATCACTCTTAAAATTCTAATTTTTAAAAATAAAATAAAGATTTATAAATATCAATCTTCACTGTTTTATGTGCGCAACCAAATATGAATCTTTTAAAAATCAGTTAATTTAGAAAATATATAAGCAGATAATTATTTGAATATTTTCAATGTTTGAATCTCGATTTAAGAAGATATGATATAATTTTTATTGATTCCATTAATTTTGTAAATATATGTGCAGATTGATTATAGTTCTTTTCAAAAATGGAAACTGTTTTTTATTATCTCAATCAATTGGAATATAATAAAAAAAAAAAAATTAAATCCTGATTTAGGTAGATATGGTATTATTTTAAAATTTTGCAAAGCAATGATTTGTTATTATTAAAATATTATCAAATATACTCTTACTAATCAAAGTAATATTTGAACCTTTGAAACTAAAATTTGAAAATTGAAGTCATCCTTAAATTGTGACTTTCCTATAAATAGTTAGAAGATTTTCATCTTCAACATCCCATTTTCGCAGGCACACATTTTTTTTGGTTTTCTTGGTTTGCTTTGTTTGTTTGTATCATGATGTTTTTGTTTATATCTAAATGTTTTTGTTTGTTTTGTTTATTTTTTGTTAGGTGATAATGAACCAGCTATTTCAAGAAGGCTAGACCAAGGCTGCAAGGCCCTTCTATTAATTTATGTTTCTCTTAAGGTATGCGCATGTGTAGCTAGAAGATTCCTTAGAAGAGATAGTGCAAAATGCTATGTTTTCCATCGGTATCAAATATTTTTGTTTTGCTATTCACAAGTAAGTTTTTCTTTTTAAGCTATTTTAATATATTGATCACAATATATAATAACTGCATCCTTGTGGGGACAAGTTGTTTTCTGCTCCCTTTAAAATGGACAATTCAATGGAGAAAGATGTGTTATGACATTCACGTCTTTGCATATATTGCCTTGAAGAATCTCTAAAAGTAGTGAAGAACAAGATGATGAACATTCAATTTGTTTAAGAAAAAAAAAACATTATTATTTTCACATAAATAAAAATATTACTTTTTGCGTATAGGTTTTGGTGATAAAATTCCAAGAAACCCGCTACATCTATTGAAACGGTGTCTCCTACAGA
Source organism: Cardamine occulta (assembly GCA_028015245.1). NCBI lineage: Eukaryota > Viridiplantae > Streptophyta > Magnoliopsida > Brassicales > Brassicaceae > Cardamine > Cardamine occulta. Next base: position 11,604,100 of record CM051375.1, read on the forward strand.
TGCAGAAGCTTCAAAAACTAGAACCAGTTAACATTAGATTTGTTACTATTATAACTGTCCCATATAGATTTGTTACTAGAACCAGTTAATTTTACTGTAGCATAAAGTTGTATGTGTATCTTTTAATTAAAATTTATTATTAGATTGATATGTCATTCATTGTGTTATTACGTTTATGAATATTTTTAAACTAGGATCTATTAGTTTTCTTAGTCTGAGATCTTCTTTAGTGATACCAATTTTAGGTTTAAATAATTTCTTCCAAGCAAGTTCGAATTAGTACATTTATGATTCTATAAACAAATCATATAAATAGCAGTTTCATAACAAGTTTATATAAGGAAATAACTATGTCTTATTATTATTTTTGAGTTAATTAATTAATTAATTGGTGTAAATCAAATGACTAGCAGATAAAAAGGAAAATTTAGGTATATACCAAAAAATGGGAAATATGATAATCTTACACTTCTATAATTTTGTTTTTGTTTTAATTTATTTTTATTTGTTTGGATGACTGATATGTTAATGTTATTTTTTGAATTCTAAAGATTCTTTTAATACGAGTTTTTGAATTATTTAATTTATGTTTTTTTTGCAAAATATCAGGTTTCTCAAAACTAAAAACATAACAATAAAAAAGTCAAAATATATTTATCAATTATTAGTCGTATAAAACTCATTGTTGCGAGACAATATATAATAAATAGTTTATGGTTTACTGAAGTTTATTACAATTCAATAAATAGTAAATAATAAATAATCCAACAAATTAAGATTAACTGAATTTCAGTTTTAAAAATATATTTCCTCTCGTGCAATAGATGTACATTTCTTAGGAACACATCTCGGAAGCTTATGCTCAAGCAAAAACTTGGCTACAAAGACTCTATCTATGGTTAGAATCCGTTGACCTCTTTCTTCTTTGTAGCTTTAAGTTGTAAAAAATATGCAGATGATCAAGTGAAGCAAAAGACCGTAAATAATACAGCAATTGGCTGATTCATTTTTTGGTTCATTGCTTGCTTCTTTACTTACATCGTTAACTTGTTTTCTTTACTGCTTTACATGCTTAATTTGTTTCTTTCTTTGATTGCTTGATCGTTAACTTGTGATATACATTCGTACTTGTTTGATTCTTTGCGACATCAATTTCTGCTTCTTTGCTTCTCTGTTTCTTTGTTTCTCTGTTGCTTTGTTGCTTTGTTTCTCTGTTACTTTGATTCTTTGTTTATTTGCTTCTTTTCTTCTTTGTTTCTTTTCTTATGTGTTGTTTTTGCTTTTGTGTTGTTTTTGCTTCTCTGTTTACTCGTTTTATTTCTTATTCATTGTTTGATTCTTTGCGGCATCATTTTCTGCCTTCATTCTTTAGTTGCTTGTTTCTTCCTTTGATTGTTTACTTGCTTCCATATTTCCTTGTCATGCCTAATTTCTTAATTACATACTGTCTTTCTTCCTTAACTATTGAATTTGTCTTCACTTTGTTAGTTTATATCCTTAACTTGCTTGCTATTTTTCTCTGTAATTAACTACTCAGTTTATTTTATATATGTACAGGCTCTAGGTAGTTCTAGGTTACTATTTGAAATATTATTACAGATGGAGAACTCTTAAGGCAAAGTCCTTGTCGACACCACATAGACCATCCCTTTTGTGCATGTGGAACAAAGGTTTATGGAATCCAGTTATACCGGAAAGACAAAGATAAGTTCTATGATCTTTACTTTTTAAGGTTATATGTACCAAAAACCAAATACAAGGTGATCTCGATTGTACCTAAATATTTTATTTGTTAGTTTAAAAATTTCAGGGCGCTTACTTGTAACCAGGTTCTGATCCTAGACCCAGAGCCATTAGCTAGAAACACTTCCTAAGCCTAAGCCTGTGTTGGTGAGTGGGTCTCGTTTTTTATGTCTAACTGTATTCATATTTGCTAATCCTAAGCTTGCATTGGTGAGTGCTTATTTCTTTTGTATATAACATTATTCATTGGTGATTCTAACAAAGCACAGTATGATATTGTTTCTCTTCATTCCTTGGCAGAATAAAACTTGTTTTATCGAGTTTAGTGGTATTCATCAAAGGGAAATCTAAGTCTGGCTGGTGTAGGAGCAGTATTAAAAACTAAGAAAGGTCTTGTGGTATGAATTTTTATCCAATTATGTTCTTATTACAACTTCAAGAAAACTAGTAATAAAGTTAAGTTTCTGCATCCAAAGTTATTTTCTTTCTTTATTTCCCATCAGATATGTAAACTACATCTAGGTCTTGGAATGGCTAGCATCATAGCGGATTAATCTTATGATTGAAGTGTGCTACTGTGAAAGGTTACAATAGAATCGTTGTAATAGGAGACTCCATGCTGGTCTGGAATCAGTTTTTGTTATAGAATTTGTATTTAATTTAAGTTAGGATCTAGTCTTTAAAACTCTGTTTGTTTCTGAAAACAGCCAACAGGTCAATGGAAGGTGAAGAACAAGGAATAGGAAGTAAAAGAGCTTGTAAGCAAGAAATGTATTGCCTTCAGGATCTGTCATAAGTCAAGGGTAATGTCGATTGCCTTCAGGATCTGTCATAAGTCAAGGGTAATGTAGATCAATGTCACACATAATTTTTGTGAAAGCAATTTTAATAAAATAATGACTTGCAAAATCCTATATAATGACTTTTTAAGAATATATCTTTGAAGCGTATGCTCTGTGGCTACAAGTCTCTGTGGTTTGAATCCTTTGACATCCTTTGACCTCTTTCTCCTCTTTCAATTTCTGTTGTGAATAATATAATACAGGAAATAACAAAGCTTTGCACTTTATAGGCAGACGATTAAGTGAAGCAAAAGCCGGTTATAAAAGAAACACAGAGATTCAGGTTTGCTTCTTATCACATAAATATTCTATATGTATATGTACAATATACACGCTGAAACAGATCATTTTGATTTCTTATCTAAAGGAATATTTCGGTTTGTCAGATGCGAATATTGATATGTAACTCTCTTTTGTTTGGTATATGCATTGTTCAGATAGAAGAAACAGATTATCCATTTCAGATGGCAAAGTTAACATTTTGAATCTCTTTGTTACTAATAGTGATGCATTGTTGGTCTAAAGTTGGTGTGTGTGTTTATTATTCTGTGATGATATCTTGTTTCAGGAATCTGAATCGGTCAGTGATGAGTTTTTGGCTTACCTTTTGGTATCATAAAGCCTAGATCAGATTTGGAGTTAAAGCCACTTTGGTCAAGTAGCAGTTTAAGGTCAAAGGTTAAATGTTTCTGTAAAACTTCAATCAGCTATAGGAATCAAATAGATTTGTTGCTAGAAGAATTTTCTTATAGCTGAAGTTATCTTACAACAGAGTGGACTTAAGCAAAAGGATAATGTTGACGCTGTTGTAAAGAAGGTTAGCATGCTTTGTCTACGTGAGTGAAATAGTGAAATTAACAAGGCAGGTATGCGAATAGTTTCTGCTGCCAATGCTAGTTTTGTTTGTTGTATTCAGTTTCTTCTGGAAAATTTCATTGTTATTCTATTTCATTATGATGGAAACATGGATCAATGGTAGGATCTTGATTGGAGCTCAAAAGCCATACGCATAGTTGCATATAACCAAACAAAATGGTATAGTGATGTTTTCGATATAAAAACCAATAAGATCATATCTTGAAGTTGAAGTTGGGATAATGATATTGTTGATATAATGGAGTAATCTTTGAACTTTTTAGTCATATAGTGTTTGTTTTTTTTGGTCTTTCAGCTTACTGGTTTTCTACTAAGAGCTATGAAGATCTATGTATCTGAAGAGATGGAATCAGAAGATGAAACTAGAAGCAGATGAAAATGTAAGAAAGGTTTGTCCTTTTTTCTTGAATCATATATTCTAATTCAAAAACATCACAAATGCTTGCATCAACGTCTAGGAAGGACTAATTAAAACTCTTTTTTATTTCTGAAAATAGCTAACATGTCAATGGAAGGTAGGCGATTCCAAGGTCAGTGATACGAGGGAGATCCAATTCCGATGATTATTATTCTCGATTCCGATTTGTGTTGCTCTGTAACTTGATTCGATTACTCTTACTTCATTTGTGCCAAATGATTCGTCAATCTTCTTGATTTTGTTATTTCATCGCCGATAGCTTTTGCTGATTCGTGATTTGGTTTTGATAGATAACTCAAAAGAGACTGGAAGATCAAGGGGATTCTGATTCGTACCCTTCATGGAGCAAATCGAGGAAGCGATGGTGGAGGAGGCCGCAACGGAGGTTAGATCTGGTTTAATGAGTTCAGAGGTTTATCGATTTTGTTATTTCATTGCTGATTCGTGATTTGGTTTTGATAGAGACTAAAACGATCGGGTGAGACTGGAAGATCAAGGGGTTTCTGACTCGTAACCTTCATGGATTGAAGAGATGAACGGGAAGATTTCAAGAGGAAGCAACGGATCTGGTTTACATTTTGTTCTGTGTCTCTGCTTTGGTTTTTTATTATGATTTACCTTTTTGATTAACAGATCGTAGAAAGTCTTCTTTGCCTGAGAAAAACAAATCACAGAAGAAGACGAAGAAGAAGACGCTCCTTTTCTCTATCTCATTGGTAAAGATTTTTATAATTTTATGTTATTTTCATCGAATTTACTCTGTGTGTGTGTGTTCTTTTTTGCTCCACCATTTCAAATGGGTCGATCATATCCTCGTCGTAAGGATTTGAATTAGTTTTTCTTTGCATCTGTAATGGAAGAATAGAACACTGTGTATGTCTTCGAAATGTCTTTTATTATTTGTGTGAAAATTGATGACTTTTTGCTTTGTGTGTAGCTCGGTAAATAGATTATGAAACATGGTTAAGAGAAGAAACAATGCTCAAGAAGGGGTAAGTAAAGTAAAATAAAGCTTTTTTTACCTCTGTAGATCTTGGTTTTTACCACGCTTGATGAATTTCACTGCGGGTTATGTGGCTTTTGATTTTGATATGGGAATGCTGGAAATTTCCAGGGTAAATCCGGGTGAAAGATGAAGCCGATTGTAGCACTCATGTGTACAGTATTTTGTTTGCAACAGGGAAGCACATGGTCAAGAAAGCAAATGAGAAATCTCCGCTTGAATTATATACAGTAAGGCCAATCAAAGTATCAATTTTCTGGAACCTGTATGTATGTGTGATATACATTCATACATTGTATATACACACATCCATAGTTTCTTGATTCATTTTTTTAGTTCATTGCTTGCTTCTTTACTTACATCGTTAACGTGTTTTCTTTGCTTGTTTCTTTTACTGCTTTACATGTTTAACTTGTTTCTTTGTTTGATCGTTACCTTGTGATATACATTCATACGTTGCTTGCTTCTTTGTTTCTTTGCTTCTCTGTTTATTTGCTTCTTTTTTTACTCATTTCATTTCTTGAATCATTGTTTGATTCTTTGCGACATCAAGTTCTACTTCTTTGCTTCTCTGTTTCTTTGTTTCTCCGTTGCTTTGTTTCTCTGTTACTTTGCTTCTTTTTTTATTTGCTTCTTTTCTTCTTTGTTTCTTTTCTTATGTGTTATTTTTGCTTCTCTATTTACTCGTTTTATTTCTTGAATCATTGTTTGATTGTTGCGACATCAATTTCTGCTTCTTTGTTTCTCTATTTCTTTGTTAAATAAATTCAACTTCCCGTCTCTGGGATACGGATGTTACACTTTGTTTCTTTGTTGCTTTGTTTCTCTGTTACTTTGCTTCTTTGTTTCTTTTCTTATGTGTTGTTTTTGCTTCTCTGTTTACTCGTTTTATTTCTTGATTCATTGTTTGATTCTTTGCGGCATCATTTTCTGCCTTCATTCTTTAGTTGCTTGCTTCTTTCTTTGATTGTTTACTTGCTTCCATATTTCCTTATCATGCCTAATTTCTTAATTACATACTGTCTTTCTTCCTTAACTATTGAATTTGTTTTCACTTTGTTAGTTTCTATCCTTAACTTGCTTGCTATTTTTCTCTGTAATTAACTACTCAGTTTATTTTATATATGTACAGGCTCTAGGTAGTTCTAGGTTACTATTTGAAATATTATTACAGATGGAGAACTCTTAAGGCAAAGTCCTCGTCGACACCATATAGACAATCCCTTTTGTGCATGCGGAGCAAAGGTTTATGGAATCCAGTTATACCGGACAGACAAAGATAAGTTCTATGATCTTTACTTTCCCAAGGCTATATGTACCAAAAACCGAATACAAGGTGATCTCGATTGTACTTAAATATTTTATTTGTTAGTTTTCAAATTTCAGGGCGCTTACTTGTAACCAGCTTCTGAACCTAGACCCAGAGCCATTCGCTGGAAACACTTCCTAAGCCTAAGCCTGTGTTGGTGAGTGGGTCTCGTTTTTTATGTCTAACTGTATTCATATTTGCTAATCTTAGGCTTGCATTGGTGAGTGCTTATATCTTCTGTATATAACAGTATTCATTGGTGATTCTAACAAAGCAGAGTATGATATTGTTTCTCTTCATTCCTTGGCAGAATAAAACATGTTTTATCGAGTTTAGTGGTTTTCATTAAAGGGAAATCCAAGTCTGGCTGGTGTAGGAGCAGTATTGAAAACTGAGAAAGATCTTGTGGTATGAATTTTTATCCAATTATGTTATTATTACAACTTCAAGAAAACTAGTAATAAAGTTAAGCTTCTGCATCGAAAGTTATTTTCTTTCTTTATTTCCCATCAGATATGTAAACTACATCTAGGTCTTGGAAGTGCTAGCATCATAGCAGATTAATCTTATGATTGAAGTGTGCTACTGTGAAAGGATACAATAGAATCGTTGTAATAGGAGACTACATGCTGGTCTGGAATCAGGTTTTGTTATACAATTTGTATTTAATTTAAGTTAGGATCTAGTCTTTAAAACTCTGTTTGTTTCTGAAAACAGCAAACAGGTCAATGGAAGGTGAAGAACAAGGAATAGGAAGTAAGAGAGCTTGTAAGCAAGAAATGTGACACTTACGCACTGGGAGTGCTACTCTTGGAACTGCTAACAGGAAGGAAAGCATTTGACAGGTACATAAGCATTTCACACACTGATAATAATCATTGTTAGCGAAACTAAGCTTGACCTTTTCTGCTTGATGTTGCAGCTCACGACCCCGAGGAGAACAGCTACTGGTGAAATGGGCATCAACCAGACTTCATGACAGGTGAAGCTTAGAACAGATGATTGACACAGGCATAGCCGGCACATTCTCCTCAAGAGTCGCCTCACAATACGCAGATATTATCTCCCTATGCACTCAGGTATTATCAATAGAAGAACTTCTTCACTCAGGATCACTACATTACCTAATCATTTATTCATAAGCAGGCAGAGAAGGAGTTCAGACCAGCAGTTTCAGAAATAGTTGAAGCACTCACTGCATTGATTCAGAAACAGAACAAGGAAGCAAGCAGTAGTATAGCAGAAAAGACCGACCCTTTTAGTAAATCATTCTGCTCAACACACACACTTCATCTCCTCACCTACCTTCAGCTACCTCTCCACTTAACCATTTTCTGTATCTCTTCTTCGTACACATATTCCTAATCTGATCTGTCTCATATTTAGTTTGCAACAGGGAAGAAGCACATGGTCAAGAAAGCAAATGAGAAAGCTCCTCTTGACTTATATACAGCGAGGCCAATCAAAGTATCCTGTATGTATGTGTGATATACATTCATACATTGCATGTACATACATGCATAGTTTCTTGATTCATTTTTTAGTTCATTGCTTGCTTCTTTACTTACATCGTTAAGTTGTTTTATTTGCTTATTTCTTTTACTGCTTTACATGCTTAACTCGTTTCCTTATTTGATCGTTACCTTGTGATATACATTGATACATTGCTTGCTTCTTTGTTTCTTTGCTTCTCTGTTTATTTGCTTCTTTTTTTACTCATTTCCTTTCTTGAATCATTGTTTCATTTTTTGTGACATCAATTTCTGCATCTTTGCTTCTCTGTTTCTTTGTTTCTTTGTTTCTTTGTTGCTTTGTTTCTCTGTTACTTTGCTTCTTTGTTTATCTGCTTCTTTTTTCTTTGTTTCTTTTCTTATGTGTTGTTTTTGCTTCTCTGTTTACTCGTTTTATTTCTTGATTCATTGTTTGATTCTTTGCCGCATCATTTTCTGGCTTCATTCTTTAGTTGCTTGCTTCTTCCTTTGATTATTTACTTGCTTCGGTATTTCCTTGTCATGCCTAATTTATTAATTACATACTGTCTTTCTTCCTTAACTATTGAATTTGTTTTCACTTTGTTACTTTCTATCCTTAACATGCTTGCTATTTTGCTCTCTAATTAACTACTCAGTTTATCTGAAATATGTACAGGCTCTAGGTAGTTCTAGGTTACTATTTGAAATATTATTACAGATGGAGAACTCTTAAGGCAAAGTCCTCGTCGACACCACATAGACAATCCTTTTGTGCATGTGGAACAAAGGTTTATGGAATCCAGTTATACCGGACAGACAAAGATAAGTTCTATGATCTTTACTTTCCCAAGGCTATATGTACCAAAAACCAAATACAAGGTGATCTCGATTGTACCTAAATATTTTATTTGTTAGTTTTAAAATTTCAGGGCGCTTACTTGTAACCAGGTTCTGATCCTAGACCCAGAGCCATTCGCTGGAAACACTTCCTAAGCCTAAGCCTGTGTTGGTGAGTGGGTCTCGTTTTTTATGTCTAACTGTATTCATATTTGCTAATCCTAAGCTTGCATTGGTGAGTGCTTATTTCTTTTGTATATAACAGTGTATTCATTGGTGACCTTTAACAAAGCAGAGTATGATATTGTTTCTCTTCATTCCTTGGCAGAATAAAACTTGTTTTATCGAGTTTAGTGGTGTTCATCAAAGGGAAATCTAAGTCTGGCTGGTGTATGAGCAGTATTGAAAACTAAGAAAGGCCTTGTGGTATGAATTTTATCCAATTATGTTCTTATTACAACTTCAAGAAAACTAGTAATAAAGTTAAGCTTCTGCATCCAAAGTTATTTTCTTTCTTTATTTCCCATCAGATATGTAAACTACATCTAGGTCTTGAAATGGCTAGCATCGTAGCGGATTAATCTTATGATTGAAGTGTGCTACTGTGAAAGGTTACAAGAGAATCGTTGTAATAGGAGACTCCATGCTGGTCTGCAATCAGGTTTTGTTATGCAATTTGTATTTAATTTAAGTTAAGATCTACTCTTTAAAACTCTGTTTGTTTCTGAAAACAGGTAACAGGTCAATGGAAGGTGAAGAACAAGGACTAGGAAGTAAAAGAGCTTGTAAGCAACATGTCAATGGAAGGTAGGTGAAGAACAACAAGGAACTCTTAGAGCTGTAAAAACAAGCAAAAAATATATTGCCTTCAAGATCTGTATAAATCAAGGGTAATGTAGATCAATGTCACACATAATTTTATGAAAGAAAAAAAATCATATCCGATGACCGGTTTCATAGATGTACATTTCTTAGGAAAACATCTCTGAAGCGTATGCTCAAGCAAAAATTTGGCTACAACGATTCTATGGTTAGAATCCTTTGACCTCTTTCTTTCTTCTTTGTAGCTTTAAGTTGTGAACAATATAATACATGAAATAACAAAGCTTTGCACTTTATATGCAGATGATCAAGTGAAGCAAAAGACGGTATATTAATACAACATTTAGCTGTACAGAAGGACCTGTTTTAGTAAGAGAAACATGAATGCAAGAAGGTATTATATATTTAATGCTCTTGTTCCTAATCTAATATGTCTCATAAATAACTAGTTTTCTGAATTAAATACAGCTATTAACCAATCAATATTTTAATTAATAAAGCTTACAAGTATACAATTTAGTACGACTTTTAGTTTTAAATATAACTTCGGTTATGATCAAAATCTCATCAAAACGCTATAACCGAAGATGATGACAATGAGCACCATGTGCAGACGCCCACAAGGTATCATACATTTCTTGTTTTTTCAAGCAACCACGCATAACAAAAAAAAATGAAAACAAAAAAAAACATAATAAATTGAAGCTGAGAAATTGGGAGAGACCGCCAGTTTTTAGATAAAGCAAAAGATCACCAGTTGAAGCTAATTGCCTCAAAGTGAAGGTTTTAAGCCAAACCAGAGACACAGATCCTTGCCACCTCATGCCTTAGCTTTCTTGGTCCACACACCATTTCTCCCACTTCTTCTGAACCTTCTGTCGCAAACAGTATCTCTGCAAAAGCGATAACTTTTGGTCAAAGTTTACTATTGAATTTGTACCATGTATCTAAAACTAGATGACTTAATATGTAGATTAGGTTTAGAGCCAAAGTGAACATTAGTGGCCCGCACTATAGAGACTGATACGGGACGCTCTTCAGCTCTGATGAGGACATCAAGTCATCATCAGCCATCAACCAAAGGAATCACGAGATATGGAGAGGACAGCATGAAGCTAAGACAAGCTAAGGAGACATGCGAGCTTTGTTCAGCTCAAATGAAGACCAAGACCAACCATTCCAGCTCAACAACCACTCGGTATATATACTCAAATCATCCAGAGCACACCTCCAATGGAATGATGGAGACATGCGACCACTTATTAAAGTACTCCGACCATACCAGAAGGATTTAAGCTATGAGACGATTTGGTATAGAAATTCAACTCATCAGAGGCACACGTCGAGTTGGAATCAAGCAAAAAAATTTTAGTTGAAGTTATTCAATATCTAAACCAATGGTTTCTCGGCTTGCCTTATTTGGAGTGTCACGATTTTGGTCCAAATCAAACGTATTTGTGGCTCCCAGCAGACCTTAATAATGATCTAGAAGCTTCCCCAAAGTCCCTACAATGCTCCAGCACTCACAGGATTAGGCGAATCCTATTGTACTTCAACTTACCTTATTTGGACGTGTTCACAGATGGGGTATTAAAACACCAACGGCTCCTTCCCTGTCAAATCAGCTGCGTTTTGAGGCTTGATACAAGGCACCTAGACGTCCCAAGACATTACAACTTCACACCCAAGCTTTCAAGACTCAAGCTAATGGCTATTTCCTTATTTGGATACACCACAATTTCGTCCAATGGCCATATGCATTAAATTTGAATCATTTGTTTCTTTGTTTAAACTTTTAAAACGTTAGGTTATCATTGATTTTGAGCCTATATAATAAGCTTAGTCCGTCCCCCTTTGTAAATACACCCTTGATCGATTTTAATATAATAAGAAGTTGCTTCTTCTCTTTCACAAGTTGTGAATTCTTGTGTTGTTTGTTCATTAGTTCTTTTTGAGTGATTTACGAGGCTATTGAATCGGGCGAGTGAGTTGTTTGAGTGATTCAAATCAACTTATTGTTCATCGATTGAGTGAGTCAATCCCCATCCACTTCAATCTCCATCTCTTTCACCTTCCGCTCAAGCTAGGTATTTGGAATCCTTTGATTTTCAAGTGATCTAAACTCGGTGTGATTCTGAGCCTACATCATCTGGTATCAGAGCTAAAAGCTCATATTCTCTTTTGTTTTGCTTTTGTTTCCTTTTTTATCGGCAAAAAAAACATTTCTGTTTTTGTTCTTTGATTTTATAATTTGTTTTAAAAAAAAGGCAACACATATATTTTTTCTTTATCTTTCATAAAGTCTTATTTTCTCTCATTAAATAGAAAAAAAATTAGTTCCTTTAATTTTTGATTTTTCTGTTTAAAAAAAAACTAAAAGAAAAAATATTATATTTATTTTTCTAAAGAATTTTCTTCCATAAAATGTTCCAAAAAAAAATTCCTCAATCATTTCAAATGTATAAAGAAAAATGAAAAAAAAAAAATTAAAATTCTGGTTTTAGTTTTGAGGACAAAACCTTTTGAAGGAGGAAATGATGCAGTCTCGAAAACATGGTTCACATTCATGACTCATGAGCAAATGGTTCAATGCAAATCAACCCAAAAGTTCAAAGAATTTTCTAGAAGCCAATCAAATCATGGATATGTCAAGAAAGTGTCTAGATGCAAAGAACCAGTCTTCATTAATGTAGATTGATACAAAAATCTCTCAATATTAATTCTTGATTGATTTCTGTAATTAGAGCCTATAAAAGCTCATTTCTCGATTCATTGTAAATACATATAGAGTTTTTGGAATATAAAATAGAGAGTTTTCTCTAAACTTTAGGTTTTGTTTGCTTGTTTATTTTAGTTTGTGGAATCCTTCTAAAAATACAAGTTTATTTCTATGAATATTGTGTGTGATTCATCTTATTCATAGAAACCTCAAATTAAGCTATTTGTATGATTCAAATAGTTTGTTCGACCATTGATTGAGAGAGTCAATCAAAACATCTACCTCCATCTTTCACCATCAAACGAAAAGCCTTGAGATCATGTGTTTATAAGATTGTGAGACTCAATCTTACATCACTGGTATCAGAGCTTAAAAAGCTCATATCCCACAGGTTGTTTTTATCCCAACCTTTATCCCTTTTTGATTTTTTTTTGTTTTGTTGTCTCTATTTCTCAAATTTTCAAATAAAAACAAAAACCCCATAAATTTTTTTTTTCTTGCTTTGTTTTTGTTATTTATTTCAGTATCTTTCTTAAAAACCAAAAAAAAATTTGTTTTCTTCAGTTTGTTGTTTATTTTGAATTTTTTCTTGTTGGAATTTATTGTAATTATTTGTTTATTTCAAATTTTTTTTGGATTAAAATTATAAAAACCAAAAAAAAATTTCAAAATAATATTGTCGTGCCCTTAATTTTATTTTCAAAAGAAAAGTTCTTTTAAAAAAGTTTCCATATGTTTTTTGTTTTGTCAATTATTCATTCTTTCCTATTCTATTTGATACGACTTTGATTTTCTTCGACCTCCTTTGTTTTGAGAGAAAACTTTCAAGGAGAACAGCCATGGATTCTGAGGCTGATGGAGAGGATGAAAGAAGTGTGTTTAACACCTCTGAGATTGATTAGGGTGAAGAAGAAGAAAACAACCACAATTCATGGAATGGGCGTGCTGATTCTGAATTCACTACTGGAGAAGCCTATGCACGTGATGAACAACACTGGGATGATGAGAAAGTCAGAAAGTGGGTTCTATGAAGAAGAAAACCTTGAAGACACTGTTTTTCGAATCAGTTTAGAAGAAGAAACTGATACATTTGATGAAAAAAAAATCATAATTTAGGAGGAGATAGTAAAACTAAGGGATTGTGGCTATGTTGACTCTGATGTTGCTCTATGGCGCAACAAGGATAATAAATTTTAAAAAAAAACTTTCTCATCATGGGAGATGGTGCAGCCTAAAGAATGGTACAAACAGGGTCGGTTCTGAGGGAGTGTCACATGTGCAACTGCATAGGGCCAAAAATAAAATTTCACTTTTTCTCCTAAATATTAAGGCCCAAATTTGTTTTCCCTTTTTTCCTTTACTCTTTTTGTTTTAGTCTTCTGGCACAGGGCCCACCAAAACTCTCAGCCATCCCTGTGTACAAAGGTGTGTGGTTTTCTCAGGTAATGCCTCAGTACTCTTTCATTTTATAACTTGCAACACACAATAACGGGAGATAGGATGCTGGCTTGGAACAGAGGAGAGAACATGACTTGTGCTTTTTGCAACCAGGTGTTGGAATCTCGTGGTCATCTCTTTTTCTCATGTAACTTCACATCTCTGATCTGGTACAAGCTTACTCATGGTTTACTCCAACAGAGATACGCTTCCCAATTTGGAGTCATACTTTCCGGAATCACAGATTCAAGTTTTAGTTGTACTCATCGATTTATCATGAACTACGTCTTCCAAATCACTGTTTACGTCCTCTGGCGAGAACGAAACCGAAGAATACACAATGAATCACCTAAGGACCAGTCTAATCTCATAAATGACATCGATAAGACTGTTTGGAATCATCTCTAACGCTGCAACGTCAGGAGAAATTCACTGATGGCTTGTTCGAGTGGTTTGAACGAAGGCTTGAGGCCATAACTCCCTCTATGTTTTTTTAAAATGTACTCTGTTTGTTTTTTATCCTTCAAAAATATCTCTACTCAAAGATGCATATAATGTAACCATGGTTTTTTTGATGAATAAAATTTACATTCATACCCAAAAAAAAAAAAAAAAAATCAGAAACAAGTTTTGCTGAAGATGAATCAAGTTTCAACAAAGAAAGCTTCCAAATTCACACCGAAGATGAGGCACAGAGCGTGTTTGATGAGGAAGAAGGAGACTATAAAGAAACTGAATCACGATTCAACTTAGAAGAAGACAAGTCTCGCGAAGAAGATTCATGGAACCACAGCGCTGAAACCGAAGCATGTTTTAGAGCTGATTCAGAATGTGGAGAAGAGGATAGACCATGGTATGAGATTCCTTACTCTGAACATGCAGAGACACTGATTCTCAATACTCTCAAGAAGAGTTTGTCGAAGAGAATGAAGTCAAAAGTGAGGCTGGAAGATATGATTATAGAGACACATACACCGAGGAGGATGAAGCCATAGTTGAAGCGCCTCGATACATCAACTTCCTAGGTCATAGCCAAGGACCAGACGCCTACACACAGTGGGAAAACGACATGGAAGATTGATTTGCATCAAACAACACTCCCGAAGAAGAGAGAACCATCATTGCCAAAGAAACTCTCACCGAGGATGCTTTTAGGCATTGGGATCAAGATACCTACATCCGACTTGATCACAAAGTACCAGAACCCACTTGGAAATAAATGAAAGATAGTATGCGTGATGAATTTTTAAGGAAAATTTACAATATGCGCCAGCACTATGTAAAGCTTTACACCAATCCCAAGCCAAGGAGGGTGATTTTTGCAACTTGTCCGATTCCAAAAGCAACACCAAGAGAAGCTTACAACTCCAAGCCAAGGAAAACATCCCCACCTGATCTAAGGAAGAAGAAAGAGTCCAAGACAACTTCTCAAGCAAAGAAGGAGAAGCAGAAATTAATTCCACTAGTCGTAGCTCACAAGCAAAATTCCGAGTTCAAAGCTTGAACCACACGGCGAGTTAAAACAGTGTAAGTCTTCTAACACTTCTAAATCCAGTTCTAGGCTAATGCTCTTGTCTATGCCAAAGGTTGTTCCTACAGGTATAACCATGGAGCAAGGAGCTAAAGAATTTGTAAGAAACTTGGAACTTGAAGAGCAATACCCGAGGACAACATTTCACATCCAAGTAAGTGACACTTATAAGTTTATTACGTATTGCGAAAATATTATGCTCACTCGTAGCCTAAAGTATACAATCTTGAGTACATATAATATAGATATAATGCACTTGATTTTTCTTCAAGTGTCAAGGAAAGTGCAGGTACCCTAGACGTGTACAACAACCGAAAAGAAAAACCCACGGACCCAACACCGCTTACACTCACCGTGTTGAATATGGAAAACAAAAAGGACAAAACTCAAGTAAGTAAGACCCTAAATAGTTTCATTTCTAATGAATATATAAGTATGATAAAAGACCTGTTGAGTTTAGAAGAATTTGATGAAAACCTAGGTTTTTGTCTCAGGGAGGATGCAATTAGAGATTTATCATCAAGAATTCAATGGACTAAAACCAAGTTCATTCAATGCCAAACAACAAAAGAAAGAAAACCCGGTTAGTCACCAATCAAATTTGAGGTGACATTGTTCTTAAACTCAACTCTTTCTTTATGATTTTTCATCCTCGTCTCTTTCTTATTTTCCCAGCGAGGACGGTGTGATTTAAATCTAGGGGGAAGGATGTTCTGTCCTTTACTAATGCTACATTCTATTTTGTTGACTTGAGACCTTTTCCACTTTTTACATCGATAATTTTGCTGATTTTATGCCTTTTTTATCGAGTCAAAAATTTTATTTTCGTTTTATTAAGTCAAAATAGTTAGGAAATTATGAACTTGTTTTGATGGATTATCTGAATTGGATTAACACTCTTATGATTCAAACCTTGGCCAGAGAACCGAAGTTCGGAAAGACTATCGGCTGACTCAACATTCCTGAAAGTCCTTTGATATTGGAAATAGGTTAAACCAAAGTTGTCTCTAAATCTTATTGAAACCTAACCTGACTTTTAATTTCTTATTCAGGGGGTTTGGTATTCATTGGACAAGACCTATTCAAAGCCGCATAAGACATTGCACTTCTTCACCAGTATGCTTATCCTCTCCTTCCCCTTCGTAACTCAACAAATAAAAAATGAGAACAAAGCAAAGCAAAAGTGGCAAGTGGATGTGATCGAGAAATTTTACGCGTAAACCCGTGCATCTTTCTGAGCCTCGCGGAAACTTGTCGCCAAGGGAAATTACATAGTCAAAGTGATCCGAGAGATTCTGTGTGTAAACCTGTGCATCTCTCGTGACCTCATGGAGACTCGTTCCAAAGAATCAAAACAAAAACAGACACCATCAAAGTAAACCGAGGGATTTTGTGCGTAGACCCGTGCATCTTTCAGACCTCATGGAGACTTATCAAACGAGCAAGCTGCCACCAGAAAAAATACAATGAACCCTAGAAAAATAGGGAAAAGACAGCTGACTTGGAAGTGAGAAGAAAGAGAGGAAAGTATACGAAGAAAGTCTTAGTTAAGAAGAAAGTTGATATCCTCGAATCAATCTCCCTTTGGTAACACCACGTTATTTTATCTTTATTTAATCGGTGTAAAGAGAAGATAATGGGGAGACCAAAAATCCTTCGGATCATGGACTCATAGTAAGGGTTTTGATGCCTCCTATGGGCAAGTACTAAAGTAAGTTCTAATGCCACAGCGAGGAGGAATGCGAAGACGAGACTCCAAAGAGATAAGTGAGTTCCTGTGATTTCTAAAACCTCTTTTCCATGAATTTACTCTCTTGTTTGCTTGAGGACAAGCAAAGTCTAAGTATGGGGGAGTTGATAACATTGTATTTTTACCCGTTTTTACTATTGTTTTCATATGGTTTTATGAAGAGTATGGTGTGATTTCAAGGCTAAATAAGCTATTATCAAATAATTCTAGTGTCAAAGAAGTTTTGTAGATTTTAAGAGAAAATGGACCAAAAAGGAGCAAATTCCGTTTTAAGCCAGTTTTAGAGCATCAAAAGTTTGACATTCATTGAAGACCCTCTCGTGGAGAAAATTCATAGATCTTTATATCTCTGGAAAGGTAGAAGAGTCAGAATTTACCTGGGACAAGAATAAAAGCAATCCATTCAGCCGTTTGAAAGATATGACCCGAAGAGTGAACCCGTTCCAACCTCTGTCACATGGCCCATGACCGAGGCCAGCATTCTCCACCACCCCGGTCACAAGGCCCGTGACCGAGGCCAACTCACATGCCTTCCCCATTTACCAAAATGCCGATTTTAGCCTCCGAAACCTAAAACCAACTTCTTGGGCCTTAAGCCTATAAATACTTAACCTTATGCACTAGGGTTTGGTATGCTTCGAAGGCTTCAATTGTGCTTCAGCCGTGCCTTGAGAGCCATCAAGAGATCTTCAGAACCCTAGGAGACAACCAGAGGAGCCAAACCAAGTCCCTCTTCCTCGTGGAAGCCATCGAAGTTCACCACTACTTGTCTCTTAATACTTTGTAATCTCTAAACCTTATTCTTTTATCTATGAAATCTATGAATTACTTTAACCTTGCTTTGATGATTCCTTTAAGCATGATTGAGTAATTTACTTGTTGGTTTAAAGGGTTAATCAAAGGGAGATGATCTATATTGTTTAAGTGGCGAGTTTCTTGTTCATGCAACATCGTTTGCACTATCTTTCGTTCTGATCTTTCTCTTAATGCTTGTAGCTAGCATCATGAAGTCGTAACTGATCTTAGGCATCTAGGTTTCATTATCCACTTGCTTAGTTTGCTTAAACCTAGGTTTGATGAGTATCGCGTCATAACAAGCACATATCACTTAGTTATGGAGTTTTATGGACAAGAATTGAACTTGATTTTAAGGCTTTGATATATGTGTTGTTACTTGCGTAAGTTGAGTACCAGAACATATTGATCTCAGCCGGTTTATATCTATGGTATTAGGCTAATCGAACTTTTGTATTTCACAGTCCGAGATTTAGGAGTAGACATGCATTCACATGAACTTATCTTGAATTAATTGATCATCGAACCCTTGAGACCCCTTGAATGCGCAATGCATGCTTTCTATTGATTTACATATCGTTTTACTTGCTATTTTGTTTACTTGCAACCATGACACAGCAAAACCCCCTTTTCATATTTTGGTTCTAGCCTTACTTGTTCCTCTACACTTGCAAAAAAATTTCTCTCTCTATGGGATTTGATACCTTAAGTGCTATAATTGATTCACTGTGCACTTGCAGCTTATTGGCTGTGTTTGAAGAAAATTTGACTTGACAAACGCCACCACACAACACTGCACACATCATAAAGCTTGCTCAAGAAGAAATCATTAACCGCGTCTTCCCAAGGAAGCCACTGCCCAAAAGATTTTGAGATTCCCGGGATATCAACATTGCCGAATTTAAACCCTTAGGTAAAATTCCGAAGTCCACCAATCTATATCTACGCCTTATATGCTAAACTAAATGGGGGGATAATTATTGGAGGTGGACCAAGCACAGACTCAAATGCTTGGCCCAAATTCGACAATTGTTCCTCCAAGATGGGCCAAGCCGAACAAAACCCACGAAGGAAGAGATATCGGCTCATCACGAAGGCATGAGTCCCGAGACATCTTACCTAGAGATCTATGACCGAAAGAGGAGAACCGAGAATAGCTGCAAACAGTGCCATACCACCAAAGAAGGACAAACCGGAAAAGCCGCAAACAGTGCCCTACCGCCGAACTAGGATGACTCTGGGTTACTTGCTAATGATGATGTTTAGGCGGGAGTTATTGCTATAAATAAGAGAAGAGATCACAATAAATGAGGTCATGAAAAACTAGAGAGAGATTGGAGTAGAGCATTTAAGTGAGATCGCGCATTCCGACTTCTACAAGACTTCCGGAAGACCGAGTCTCGGTGGAAAGCTAGACCTTGGTCTCTAAACCGAGGTCGAGCTATCAACCTCAGCCCGCCTCAACATCCATCGTCGCAGCTCGGCATTTGCCACCGAATATTTGTTCCAACCTCTGAACTCTATTGTTCTTGGAGTCTTCTTTTTATTACAAAAATCTACAAACCTTGTATAAATATTATCGATATACCCCTTGTTGCTATCCGCCACCAACAATCTAGATGTCTTAATGTACCACCGGATGTGATTGGATTGTCCGTTCATCATTTGTCGTCGCTGAAAACAATCACCAATTCACTCGTCAAAAAGGTTTCATATTCTAACCCTTTATCATTTATGGTTTTCGCTCAAGATTCCATTCATCTTGAAAAGGGAATCTATGACCTTCTAAAATTTCACCATATATGTGCTGCTTCGGATGTGGATTCTAACGTTTGAAGGTGTTGGCTCAGGAAACTGACTTTTCGGTGTAATCAAATTCCAAATAGAACCATAGATTACACTACCATTGAAGACATTTTCTCCCTTTAATTTACAGTAAAACATATACAGTCAACAAAATCTAACCAAAATATAGTACTACGCGAAACCTTTAGCGCAAGTTGATGAATCAAAGAATCTTTTTGGGAAGCAACAACATATGCAAACACTGAATTTATTTTAAAATAATTGGTGATAAATTAGCAAATGTAAAACTTAAAATACATGTCGCAAAAACTAAATTGTATACTTATGCTGAATATTTCACATGCATAATTTCAAAATGTTAGAAAAGTCAAACTCTTTATGTTAAAGAGATCAATTTATCATTTATATGTACGCTTTTATATTCGATGAACATGTAATTATTTTTCTGGATCCATAAAATCATAGACACTACCATAAATCATCGAATTAACTAGATTAATAATCTGTGCAGGCGTCCGGAAGTAATGTTTTTAAAATTTTTATTCGGTATTGTAAGTTTAATTTTTTTTGGTATTAGTCTGTAGTTCATGTTGATGGTGAGTAAAATAATTGGGTTAATTAATATATGTTAGTTGTTAATCTAATCTAATACAAATTATTTTTGGTGTTTTAAGCATGTAGATAATTTTAAATATTATAGATAACGCGCGTGCAGAGATAACACGTGTGCGGAGATAAAGTTGCAATATAGGTTTTTTTTTATTAATTAACTAATTATATTGTACATTTCAAAGTAGTTTTAGTGTGTAATGTATGTTAATATTAGAGCTGTCAAATGAGTCAAGCTCGCTCTGCTCGAGTTTAAAATTTGTTGAGTCACAAATAATCTGTCTTGTAAAATTTGTGGGAGTAAATAGGATGCCCACATCCACCATGCTTGAGTTAGTAAAACGTGAATAATTTGTAACTATTTGAATAAAATTATTTTTTATAATTTATAAAAATATATTTTAGCAAAACAAATAATTATAAACATAAATACACATACCTTTTAAGAAAAAAATAAAAGGTTGATAATTACTTTATATATATATTACAAAAATTTTAAGATTTAATACTATATATTATATATATATTGTTTTTTTGGGGATAACTCGCAAGCCCCGCAATTTACCTGTATTACTAATTTAAATGCACAACTAATTAATTAAATAAATATGTTCATACAACTAAAAACAGTTTTCAAAAATTTAACTAATTAATAAGACACTACATCGGTGTTTCTTCCAATTATCACGACCGCTCTTCTATGGCATATATTTAGTTATTTATGTACTTTCAACTGCTAGAGTTACTAAAAGAAAAACAGTCGTGTAGAAATAATAATTCAACTGCAAAAAAAAAAAAAAAAAAAAAAAACAAACAAATCAGAAAGGAAAAGTAAACCATCGAACCTGTACCCCTTTAGACACTTGTTCGCCTTTGTTCCTCTGGACCTCTATACTCTATTGAAACAGAAGATCATTCAAATATTCAAATGTTTTACTCAGTTTATGGTCGGAGATTTGAGATTATAAACAAAGGTACTAGATTTCAGCTTTTCCTTCTTTCCTCTTCAAGTTTCATTAGTTTCTGAATTTGATTTCAATTGAATGTTTGATGCAGTCGATGAACATCTTAGTAAAGTTAGGTTAGTTGGGTTATCAATCCAGAGTACTGATTCATAGCTTTTTGAGTATTTGAGATTCCGAATCCGAATAAGGGGTTTACAAATTCATCTGCTTTAATTTTTAGGGGTTTATTGTGTACGGAAAGCTTGGCTCTTGAAGAAATTTCCCATGTTTCACAGTTAAAAAACGTTGATATTTTATGCTTGCAATAGAAATATTGGTATCATCATTCCTTGTAAAATTGGACATTCTTGGGAGAATCATACTCTTTCAAAGTCTCCAAAGTAAGCACTGCACTTCCTCTTCTTTCCCTTGAGTTTGTTGATTGTTTCATAGTTATTCATAGATAAGCTTTTTGATCTTCTTTGCTCTTTTGTTACAATCGAGTATAAACCTACGATATATTCATTCGTATGAGAGATATATCTTAAAAAACATAAACATGGTTACCCTTAAATCTGATCATAATTTACACATTACCTGGTCACCAGAAATGATTTCAGGATGGATCGATGAAATTCTATGATTCAAATTCTTTCGATCAAACATGGTTAATCTTAAATCTGATTTTTTTCTTTCAGATATAGGTAATTAGATAAGTTTATACAGTAATATGTGCTGGTTCTTTCTAAGTCTGGATGTAACGATGACAAAATATTAGTGAAAAAAGTGATGCATATCTAAAAGACAGTCTGAACAAGACATCAAATGTTTAGTGTACTCACGAATAATAAAACATGAAAGTTCATATAACAAAAAACAGAAACGAAAACGTAATCAATACCACTTATATTGTTTCGTAAGAAAAACAGAGTATTCTACTATTGTTTTAAAATCTTATAATTGTGATCTTTATTTCCAGATGTTCTTAAAGGTTTTCAAGTCTGAAACACTCATAAACAAAAACCAATGGCTTGTAATTTTTTTTGTCCCTCCCTCTCTATTAATAGTATAGATTGTATGCATGTTTAGCAGTTAGCACAACAAAAAAGTGTATGTGCCATATATTGGAGTAAACTTTTCCACCATTTTA
Source organism: Cardamine occulta (assembly GCA_028015245.1). Lineage (NCBI taxonomy): Eukaryota > Viridiplantae > Streptophyta > Magnoliopsida > Brassicales > Brassicaceae > Cardamine > Cardamine occulta. The sequence goes on from CM051375.1 coordinate 11,626,163, forward strand.
ATGTGGCTTAAACATTTTGAATTTTTTTAATCCCACTACTCTTAGTTTTACCAAGAACAGACCAAAATAAAATTTACATTCATTTTTTTTTAAATAATTCTTTTTAAAAACAAAATTCTTCCAACGAAGTCACTTATTTTAAAACAAATTACACTATGCTTAATTTAAATAAATAATCTCAACTCCTTAAATATGATGCTTTATTTTAAAAAACCTATTCTCTCTAACATTACGCTTATAACTCAAATATTCTGAATTTTTTTCTAATACTCTACTAATTTTTGTTTCTCTTGTTTTTCGAGCGCACATAAATGTGAAATGGTGTAACTAATCAAGTTTTATCAATTACCTTTTTCTAATAGTTACTAATGTTTTTTTTTCTGTTATTAATCGAGCTAACCAGTCAGGTTTTATCAAATATCTTTTTATGCCCAAATCGTGTTTCTGCAGTTTTTGGGCAACTCAATTAAGCGAAAGTAAAGGGAATAGTTCAACAATCCATATTTGATTCATAGTCTTAAAATATCATTCTCATATACACTAATATACTATATTCGATTCCTACATAAGGTTACAATAAATAAGGGTTCCATAGTTTCTTTCCGTTTTGTTTTATGCATATGGCAGTGTTAACAATTTTTTGATAACGGTTGAGTGATCATTTAGCTGGAAAATTTACCTGGAAAAGCTTGTTTAGGAAGGACCTTACATCATAGTTGTCCTTCGTGTAGAAGTTTAATTTAAAAAAGTTTAGAAAAAAAATTATTTAATTTTCAAGATTAAAATTTTTGCGATTCAATGTTAAAACCACGTTAAATATATTATAAACTGTACAAAAAAAACCATAAATATATATTAAACAAGCAAATTTTATAAAATAATAAACAGCAAACAATAAAAAATAGCAACTTAAAATTACACAATAAAATAAATAAATAAATAAATACAAATATATATTAAAAAAATTGACCCAGTAGTATATATATTGTTTGGTGATATGATCCCATAAGTTTATTTGTTTTCTGTTTATATTATTCTTTTCATTAAAAATCATCTTTGTTTTATCGTTCACTAAAATACCAATTCAATTAATTGGTTTTATTTTTGTCTAACATATATAATAATTTAATGATATAAATCAAAGATATTTAGATTTTTTGTTAAGCCATAATATTTGATTTGACCAAAAAATATATATCCCTTATTTATTATTTGAGAGACACACTTATGAAATTAACTTTGCAATTATTTGGTATATTACAGAGCTGCCACTGCTTATGTGTCATCAACACAATCATTCTTAGAGTAAGTTATTAACAAGACAAACTTTACTAGATTAATTACAGTAACTGTCATTGAGAATATATCATTTGTCACACGCCATTAATAAGCATATCTTTTTACTTATATACTACATAAATTTTACATTTATAATATATATTATATACGTATAATATAAAAATTGGAAAATAAAATTACTTACTTACTCATTAGAAAATTTATATCTATTAATAGATTAGATCATTTATAATATATATATATATATATGATAATCATATACCATTTCAATAATATTTTTATTATAGTATAATAGTATATCATTTAAAATATGAGTAGATATATTTTAATTCATAATATATGTCAAATACAATTTGTATTTAACTCATTATGTAATATAATATTATATAAAAAAAATAAAAACGTATAATATCAAAATTGGAAAAGAAAATTAGTTGCTAACTCATTAGAAAATTTATATATTAATTGCTAATAGATTAGATAATTCAAAAAAAATTATAAGTTAAATATTAAATAGCAAACTATTTAGATATTACTATAATAATAAAAAAAAACCCAAAGATAAAATTATTGAAACAATGTATATATTAATTACGGAATTTTTGTTAGTATCTTCGCAATATTCCCTAATTGCGGAATTTATGCCATATTCGATATAGATTGCCACAAATATGGAACTGTTTTAAATATATCAATCAATTAATAATAGTCTAAATCTTCAAATATCTTTTACGCATCTAATATAGTATTTTTTGAAAATTTGTCAAGAATTTACAATCATTCCAAATCGTAACTTTCTTTAATTTCAAAAGTATTTACTCTCATAATATCTAATAATCAAATAACAATTACCCCTAAGATCCTGCAATTATGTGCAAAGATTTCGAAATTTTTTAACAATGTTTTTAAATACTGTTTTTAAAGATTTCACGGCAGAAAATTTATCATCTAATTTTAAAAAGTACTGTATATTTTTGATACAAATTTTAATACGAATTTCTAATCTTTCTAAGGTTGAGAGTTTTCCTTCTTCTTCCATAAGGTTAGCCACAAGCTTACTTCTTCTTTTTTTTTCCATCTCTCAATATTTTGCACAGTGCTTTGACAAGATTAAAAACAAAATCCCCTAAAATCTGATGTTCATTAGTAAGTGAGTCATATACTCATAATCTCATATGTCATTAAAGTTTTAAAATATAGTTTTTGTAAGAATGAATGCAAATACGAGACTTCACAAAATGTTCATTACGAAGATTGAAGAGAATATAACAGAGATTGAAGAGAATATAACAGAGCATATTTAATCGTCGAATAAATTTTTTATTTTTATTTTTTGCAACTTAATGAGGGTTTGAGAATTCATTAGCTGGAATGAAGACAAAAAGGGTGATTGCTTTAACGTTTTGGAGCATGCAGTTGTTAAGAAGAACTTTTTTTTTTGACATCTAAGAAGAACAATTTCTGTGTTGACTTTCTTATATGTTAATTAATAATACATGGTGTACTACTCAACATCCATCTATTTATGTGTATCTTATATATTGAGTCAATGTTTTATTAAAATTTTAATATGATTTGATTATATGTTTCAGATGATGATGTTTCAAGTTAGAATCATGGCCGAAGGTACTACTTTTCATTTTCGTTTATTTTAGTTTTTTTGTTGTATGTTTCATATGTTGGTTTTCCAATTTAATTATATTTTGTTTTAATGATTATGATTTTATCACTCTGTTTTTACACAATTCAAGGTCAGTTCAGATAGTCTCTATTCAACTGAAAACTACCAATGTTTTTAATTTAATTGAGTCTAAACGTCATGGTTATTGACTTTGCCAAATAATAGAGGATCCTGTGTTCAATTTTTGTGTTTAGCACGTCACCAAGAAAAGTTTTATGCCAACCTCAGTGATATTCTTCTTTATGTCGATTCAATAACAATTACAAACTGTGTAAGATTTGGAGACAGAGATTGGATCCACAACTTCGTATCTGGAAGATTTGGAGATTGTTTATGAGGTTACTCCACCATATGAAAAGGAAAGTTTAGACACAGTAGTAGTTCTTCGTGACAGGAAAGTGGCTTTGAGCTATGGGAACATGAGAAGAAGATTCAGAAGAAGACATTGATGAAACATCTTTGATAGAAGAAGACATGACAGAAAGTGACCTATGGGACGAAGTGGACAAAAAAATGACCCGACAGGAGAACAGATAATGAAGCCATGGAGGAAGAAGCATCAGTAGCAAAGGAGATAACAGAGGAAGAGCCTGTCATTGCGGGCGGCAGTGACTCTTCGACGGGACAGAACCAGAGTCCCGTTTCAGCATCTTCAATTGACTTGATAGAGAACTAGCAGTTTTACAGAGTAGATAATGCACATAGTGTTAGTGATTGAGACCGAGTCTGAGACAGAGAACTGTACAGAAAGATTAGCCTACCGAGAAGCGAGAACAATGATATATGATCATTACATGCCAATGTATAAAATGATGATGGAACTCTTAATTACTGAGCTCGAGTATGATCCACACTCTTCATGAGCTGTCCCACCTCATCATCAACTGTTTACATTAGCTACAGAGAGTTTACATATTATTTTTCGAATATACAGATATTAATTAAATAACAGAGGTCTTGGTTGTGATTGTTTTAGTCTCAAAGTTCCAACGATAGCCTCCACTTGAATTTGATTCACATATATAACAAAATAGAAGAAGATTGTCAGCACTCGGATCCATGAAACGAGTACTTAATACTTTAGGCTCGGTTTCACTTTAAATTTTGTTTCTTCATGGAATCACTAAAGTTTCGATGATACACGTCTTTTTTTTTTTTTTTTTTTTTTGGACGTCACGATGATACACATGTCTTGAGAGTTAATGATGGTCTTAAGAGTTCATTTGCTGGAATGAATAAAATAAGAAGTCCATCAATGTTTTAACGTTTAGGAGCATGAAATTTAAATTTTATTATAAATCATTTAAATTTTAAAATATAAAATTTTATTATCAATTATTTGTACGAGTTAGAAAAAATATTTTATTTATGTTACATTTAAAATGCAAGAATGAAACGGGATGAGATAAGACGAGATCAAAATTTTCAAAACTACAAACATGACAATACAAATTAAAACACGGAAACTTAGTTAGTCTTAATTATTACCAAACTCCAACAAAATAAATTTACTAAATTTCAGTTTTACAAATTGATTTCCCCCGCATAATGGGTTTGATAAAATTAGATTGGTAATAATTTCCGGGTAAGAACATGCATGTCGTTTACAAAGAGATATTTCAGAATCTGAACTAGATTTCTCGAATGTAAAAACCATCAATAATCTTGGTAAATAAAAGAAAAATAAAAACAAAACTAAGGATATAATGGTGGTGGTGGTCGATGGTGAGATGGTGGTGGTGATGTCTCGTTGATGTCATATCGGCCATGGTTGAAATGTGTTCCATGGTGACTTAAGATTCTTGATGAAGTCTCGGTTCCGGCAGTATCGCGGAATAGTCGCAGAACGGTCCGTGGAATGGTGGTGGATGATCGGTGGAAAGGTGATGGAATGATGGTGGGTGATCGGTGGTACAGATCGGGATACGGGATGGGGGACGTGGGACACGGATTGATGGTTTGCTGGTTGCAGAACGGCTGGTGGTTCGTGATCGCGGGTCGGCTGCGGTACGGTTCACAGAACGGTGGCGATCTTCAAGGTTGCAAATCTTGCGATCAAAGCTTCATTTTTCAAAAATTGTTTCGATCAAAACTCTCAAAGTATCCAACTTCATGGTGAATATTTAATCATAGGCCATTTGAACGTACGAATTAGATTTGTATCAACTTCTTACGAAATATGCAGTTGCGGAGTAGTCGTAATGCTCAAAACCTGTGAATCTTCCAATCCCAAAATATCGAACTTAACGGTGAATAATTGATCATTGATCATTTGATCGGACAAAATTGATTTGTTGCAGCTCCTTGTGAAATCTGTGGTCGCGGAATGGTTGCATGCTCAAAAGCTGAAAATGTTCTAATTCAGACTTCTTCTTTCAAAATCTCTTTGATCATTACTCCTGAAATACCCAATTTGTGGTTGAATAATCGATCCTAGTTCATCTGATCAGAAATTTTTTTTTAAAATTTCCTCTTCTTTCTGGAATTCTCGATCGTAGAACGGCTGTAGCTGTGGCTGTGGATATGGTTTCAAAAGTTGCAAATCTTGTGATTCTAAGTCTTCTTTCTCAAAATCTTCTAGATCATTACTCCTGAAATACTCCATTAGATGGTAGATTTTCAATCATAGATATCAAAAGCAAAAGAAAAAAAAGAAAATTACTCCTCATATTGAGGAGGTTTTCCACGTATAATTTTGGTGTGTTGTTTATTTTCTTGTACTGATGTTTGTTGCCAAGTTATATATATTTTTCTCACAAGTTCACACAAGTGCAAAGAACTTTATTCCGCTGTGCCTTTATGCATTTTTCCCCAACATATATATATATTTTAGAAGGTGCTCAGCTGAACCATAAGCAGGGACAGTTTAAGGCTCGACATAGTCCAATTTTTTAAAAGATACACATAAGGTTTGAACTGTTCTTGTCTCGGTTATCTAGATACCATTTGGATAAAAATCATACAGCCAGTTCTTTTCTTTTTGTTGTTAGTTGAATGATGAGCATAAAAGACGTGCTGACCAAAGCAAAGTCCAATTATGAGAAACTGAAAAGGTTAGCAAACAACTATATCAAGTTCAAAATAAAATTATTAAAATTTAATATAATTACAATATTTTCATTTTTTTATCAATTTAATTTTTTATAATATTTTAACATTTTAATCAATTGGAGATATTTTTAATGCTTTGAACCTATATATGAAGTCATTTTGACGGTTGGATGGCGTCTCTTGTGCGTTGGAGCCAATAGTTCTTATCTCTATGCAATAAGCTTTTGGGTTAAGATCACTGAGATTCCTTTACATTTTTTGGGAAGAATCGACTATTCGTGCTGTTGGTAAAGTTATTGGGGTAATTCGGGAGATAGATGTTGATTTAGGGAGTGTTTACGTGACGGGGAATGGGTTCAACCCATTTCTTTTCAAGGTTGTGGTTCCTTTTGATAGAGGAGATGAAATTGTGGTGTCTTTAGAGTATGAGAAACTCTGTGGTGTTTGTAGGCATTGTTCAAGACTTACTCATGATGTTGTTGTTTGTCCGGAACTTTGCAGAGATGCTGGTATGTCTCGTGAGGAACATCAGGATGGAAGATTTATCATGGGTTCCTCTTCAAATGTTCAGCTACAAGATGGAAATATGGGAGAAGCTGAGGAAAACTGTGGCAAAGAGGGCTTTGGAGTTCTCGGAATCTGATCCAAGAGATGGCTTCCCTTATAAGAAAGATATTGGAGATCATTCTCACCATTACTCAAGGAGGAATGAGAAGTATCAAGGGTCGACGCGGGCTAAGAAGACGGGTGCTTAGGGGATAAATGGAGAGAACGGGTTAAGGTCTGGGAAAAAACCGATCCATAAGCCAACTATTCCACTTGAAGTGAGTCAAGTTGTTGAAAATGAGGTGGTTCTGCCTGTGGTAGGGACACAAGAGGATAACACAGGGGTTTTTTTGGCCCTACAACCTGGCGCCGAGATAGCCTCTATAGAAGGGGCCACATTAGAGGATGGTGAGTTGGCGGGGATGACTAGTGATGTATTGGGGAATATATATGGTTGAACCGGATACTTTGGATATTGTTGATACTGCAGAAATGGCTGATTCTGGAGGTAATATTAATGATTCTGTTTCTTTCTCTAAGGACATAATGGTTGTTAATCAGGCCCTAAGTGGTATAACTTTAGGTCCTAAGAAGGTTACATGTCAACTAGTTTGTAGTCCAAGGATTAAGGGTCTACACTATATGAAAAAGAATGTGATTTTGGCATCTCCTAGGAAACGATTAAAGGCTAATGTTTTGAAACAAAAATATGTAGGTTCAGTTAGTCAGAGGGCTAAAGGTGGGAAAAGCGCAGGCGCGGTAAAGGGTATTAAGAAATCAGGGATGGTGGTGCTCCCGGACCCACCGGCAAATACATGAAGATCCTTAATTGGAACTGTCAGAGCATTGGGGCTGATCTGACAGAGGATTATCTTAGAGACTTATGGAGGAAACATAAACCAGATATTTTATTTTTATCAGAAACTAAGCGTTGTTTTCTTATTTACAAAAATTTCAATTTAAATTCTGTTATAATAAGTTGTATACGGTAGAACCCTCCGGGGCTAGCGGTGGTTTGGCTTTGTTTTACAATGATGGAATAAATTTAGAGATACTTTCTCAAAATAATAGAGTGATTGATGTTAAATCTTTAATTGGGAGTAAAGTAGTGTTTATGTCTTTTGTTTATGGTGTTCCTGTAGTCACATTTCGCGACTTAGTATGGGACCAGTTAACGACGATTGGATCTAATAGGGAAGCATCATGGTTAATGATTGGAGATTTTAATGAATTAACAGGAAATCAAGAGAAAAAAGGAGGAAAATGAGATCAGCTGCGTCTTTTGTTCCATTTAATTCAATGATTCATCACTGCGGAATGTTGGAGTTTCCGTGTTATGGTGACCAGTTATCATGGAGAGGGTGTTGGGGTAAACAAATTGTTAGGTGTCGGTTGGATCGGGTTTTAGGTAATGAAGATTTTTATGACTATTACCCTTGTTCTAAGGTGAGTTATCTGGATATGATAGGGTCTGATCATAGACTGATTCTCTTGTTTTGTGGAAAATCACAATCGTTTGCACGATGTCAGTTTTGGTTTGATAAAAGATGGTTAGGGAAAGATGGTCTTGCGGAGGCAGTGGATTCAGGTTGGAATCGAACCAGGAATTTTAGAGTCCCAAGTTTTGTGGAAAAGATTAAGAATTGTAGAAACTCAATTTCATGTTGGAGGAAGAATAATATTCCGACGGTGCAGGCAAATATAGCATCTCTCAAAGCTGCTATATAGGAGGCAAAAAATGATGATTCAATCCCGTAGGAGGAAATTTCGAAGATAGCACAAAAATTAAAACAAGCCTATCATGAGGAAGAGACTTATTGGCAGCAAAAGAGTAGGAATTTATGGCTAAAGGTAGGGGATAAAAACACTAAATTTTTCCTTCCGTCTATAAAACAGAGAATGGTACGAAATAAAATTTCAGGATTGTTTGGAATCGGATAACAGATGGGAAGAATCGGAGAAAGGTATGGAGGATATTGCTACTGGTTACTTCAGAGAGCTTTTTCAGAATCAAATACAAGTGGAATTGAAGAGACAGTAAATGAAGTACAACCGGTGATGTCTGATATTATGAATAGGGAATTAACGAAAGAAATAACAGAAAAGGAGGTTAAGAAAGCTCTTTTTGCGATGCATCCGGAGAAAGCACCAGGACCAGATGGGATGACTGCACTTTTTTATCAAAGGTTTTGGTATTCTATTAAGGATGATCTGGTGGAATTGGTTAAAGGTTTTTTTTTTGGGACGATTTGATCAAAGACTAAATGAAACCAACATTTGCCTAATTTCAAAGAAAGAAAAACCGGAGAGGATGGCGGAATTTAGACCAATTAGTCTTTGTAATGTGAGTTACAAGATTATATCAAAAATTCTTTGTTTGAGGCTTAAGAAGGTTTTACCAAGGTTAATATCAGAAACACAATAGGCTTTTGTGTTGGGTAGGCTTATCACAAATAATATTTTAATAGCTCAGGAAATGTTTCATGATTTACGTACAAAAAAAATCTGTAGAGAAAATTTTCTAGCAATTAAAACAGATATGAGTAAGGCTTATGACATGATTGAATGAGTTTTTTTGGAGGCGGTTCTGCATCGTTTAGAGTTTAATTCGGTTTGGATATCTTGGATTATGTGGAGTGTTAGTTTGGTCTCGTATCAGGTTCTATTGAATGGGCAACCGAAAGGTCATATTGTCCCAAAAAGGAGACTCGGGAAGGAAGATCCTTTATCTTCATATTTATTTATTTTATGCACAAAGGTGTTGATAGCAAATATTAAAAAGGCGGAAAAAGATAAAAAAAATTACTGGAATTTCAGTAGCCCGGGCGTGTCCAGCTATCTCGCATTTACTTTTTGCGGATGATAGTCTTTTCTTTTGTAAAGCAGAAGTAGAGGAATGTCAAGCTGTTTTGGATGTGATTGGGAGATATGGGAAAGCTTCAGGACAAGTGATTAATTTTACCAAGTCATCGGTTATGTTCGGTAATAAAATAAACAATCAAACTAAAAACCATCTGAAAGGTTTAATTGGTATTTCAAAGGAAGGAGGTATGGATAACTATCTTGGGATACCTGAGAACTTGGGTGGCTCGAAGTGTAAAATCTTTAACTATGTTAGAGAACGTCTTAATGACTGTATAAATGGATGGTCACCTAAATTTTTTTCGAAAGGAGGAAAGGAAACATTGATTAAGTCGGTGGCCTTAGCCTTACCATTATATGTTATATCCTGTTTTAAACTTTCGCAAGACTTAACTTCAAAGTTAACAAGTGCGGTCTCGAAATTTTGGTGTTCCAATGGAAAGGACCGAGGTCTCCATTGGTTTACATGGGAGAAAATGTTAAACCTAAATCAGAAGGAGGAGTGGGCTTCCGTTGTTTAGAGAAATATAATGATGCAATGTTGGCAAAGAATATTGGAGACTTATTCAATATCTCAACTTGTTGATTGCTCAGGTATTAAAAGAAAGATATTATAGGAAGTGTCATCCTTTACAAGCTAAAAAACCATACTCCCCATCCTTTGGGTGGAAGAGCATATTTTCGACAAAGGATTAGTTCAAAGAGGTGCCCGGTGGAGTATATCGGTCTGAAAAGATCCTTGGATCCCGGATGTGAACCCTCGACAGGCATTGGTAGAGGAAGCGAGGATTACCCAGATTTGAAACTGAGTTATTTAATTAATCCGGTATCGAAGGTGTGGTATTTACCGGTTTTACAAGATTTTATGGATCTGGAAGATATTTTTTTGATTAGAGGCATGGCTATTAGCAAGTTACCTAAGGAGGATAGGCTATTTTGGCACTTCTCAAAATCTGGGAAATATACGGTCAAGTCAGGCTATGAGTTAGCAAGGGATATGTCAGAGGAGGTAACTTAGGGGTCAAATTGTGTAGCTCTTAAAGCTCAGGCATGGAAAGTTAAAGCTCCCCAAAAATTAAACATTTACTTTGGCAAATCGCCCAGGTGCACTAGCTGTTACATCAAGATTAATTCATCGGAGAGTTAGTTGCGATAATATTTGTAAGCGATGTGGAGTCTATGAGGAAATTATTAATCATGTATTTTTTTTAGTGTTCCTTCGCTTTGCAAATTTGGACAATTTCAAAGGTTTCTTTATCACAAAATTATTTTTCAACAGGGTCGGAATTCAGGAACTTGGATTATCTGTTTTGGAGAATACCGAATCATTTAAAGGAACAAGTTACATCAAAGTGTTTCCCTTGGATACTGTGGTTTTTGTGGAAAGTTAAGAATTAAAAGTTATTTTAGATCTGGCGTGCACTGAATATTTAGCTTGGGAGGAGGCACAAATTTTTCCAGTAGAGGATGAGGTTAATATTGAATTGTAGGAGCTAACCCCAACATCGCTTAGATGCAGGGTAGATAGTTCTTGGAAAGCATCTGATCCTACTATAGGCATAGGTTGGATTTGTATTCAGAGTGAAGATAATGTAAAGCTGTTGGGTGCAAAGTGTTACTGGAAAACCTTTTCACCTTTGCATACGCAGCTAGAAGCACTGTTATGGGCAATGTATTATATTCTTTCAGCAAGACTTCTTTGTCATGTGTTCGAAACTAATAGTGCAGAGCTCGTTTTAATGGTATAATCTCTAGAGGAGTGGCCAGCTTTCTCCAATCAGCTTGATGAACTCATTTGTCTTCGAGATTCTATACCTTGTTTTGGCATCTCAAGAATTCTAAGATCAAGAAATAAACAGACCGATTGTTTAGCTCGAACCTCTAGGTTTTTATTTTCTGAATCTACGTTTGTAAATATTTTGTCTCCAGTTTGGGCTACCAACATTGGAGTGAGTTTCTAATTTTTATTGTTTGATTGGAAAAAAAAAATTATGAAGTCATTTTTTTCCATTTTCTTTATCTTCATGTAAAAGTTTGTTATGTAATTCAATAAAATTTAAGGGGTGCATATCATTATAAATGTTTTAAGAGTTTGAGGAAAAGATATGCATTGTGGAAGCATACTTCAACTAGGAATCATTTTTTTTTTGTATATAATAACTAGGAATCATTATATACAATGTCGAATGGGAATCAATACTTTTTTTTTTAAATGCCTACAATGGTCGTCTTTATATTTTAAATCAAGTGCATTTTTATTTTACATTTTCATCGGAAAATAAATTTGGTTTTTTTATTTGGTCCATGCAACAAAGATAACGTTTCAAGGTTCTCAAGAGTTTGATACGGTTTAGATTAGATTTATTGAAAGTTTTGAGCTATACAAATATAATTCTGACTCAGTCAACCCATAAAATACAAATATATATATTTTAGTGTTGAAATAAATTTTATTTTTATTTATTTGAATTGGAAAATGATTGATAAGTTTGTCGATTGGGTACGGATATTTTTTTTAAAGAAATCAGAAAAGAGAGAATAATTAAATTAATTGATTATTTGAACATATAAATAATTTAAATATTATTAATTAAATTATTTAACGGGTTGATTGATTTAAATGGATAAGTGATATCATCTTCATCTAATGAATGTGTTTGGATAATTTGGACTGGGTATAGAAAGAGCAAGGATACCCTATCCATAATATGCTGGGCTAGACCGTTGGACCCAATATTATACGTATCTCAATACAATCAAATTGTATATTTAAATAACAAAATTGAATTCTCAAAAGCACCTATCTATTTAAGTTTTAAAATTTTTAATTTTAGATATATTTTCTTCCCGTACAATGTGAGGGTCCTATTTTAGTTTTTATTAACAGTTTAGGCAATTTTTACAATTTTAGTAGAAATATATGGTTATTAGAAACAACCCACCCGACCCATTTATTACGAATAATAAGTCGTGATGGGACGCAGATTTTGTTTGGTTTTATGGCATTCTTCACAAAATTACTTGATAAAATTCTAGACAAAATTACCCATTTTAGAAATTTCTAAATCTATTTTTAAAAGTGCAACATTGTATGACAATTGGTGTAAATATTGGCTTGATTTAGGTTTTCTCAAAAATATACTTCTCAAATGTTAGTAGAAGATTAAAATATTGTTCGATTTCGGATGGAGTAATCTCGGTTAGGTTCGGATCACCTTATCCAAATTGACCACCCATTTGGCGTGCCCGATTGTGAAAATTTTGAATAAGATTTCGTCATTTTTGTGGCATGCACAATAGATAGCATCAAATCAGTAATCATTCAAAGTTATTTTTCTTAACAGTAGTACTAATAATAATCAGTCGAACAAAATCTAATTAGAGAGCCAAATTTATGTATAAATTTGTTTACATAAGATGTGTATATATATATATATGAGAGTGTGATACGAAGTATGAGAATTCCAATAAATTTGTGCTCCTATAATTTCGTTAGCCTCTCAATTCCCTAGTAATAATATATCATACTGCTAACAACGTATTTGAAAATCCGATCATCAAAGATCAAATCATTTGTAGAATTATATCATCAGGAGGAAAACTGAGAGAGAGATGACCAATGCCGCATAGTAACGAGTCGCCTGCAACAAAATGCACAAGAGATTGATACTCAAGATGGTCACTATGCATTAGCTTGAATCTGAATAAAAAGTCGGTTTACGATTGAAAGAGCGAAATATCATACAAGTATAAAAAGTCGGTTTACGATTGAAAGAGCGAAATATCATACAAGTATATCAGCAGAATTCATACCTTAGATGACGAAATGAGTGACTTGGTAGCATCAGACTTTAGACTGTTGAATCCAATGTCATATGATATGGTTCCATCAGGTTTGAAAAGTCCAAAGTATTTCTCTGAACTCTTGCCCGGTTTTGAGTTTTCGTTGAACAAGGCAAAGATATAAGCTTTGAGAACCGTTTTCGGTCTAAGAGGTGTCCCTTTCTTCTTTGCAAGCCTCTTCCTAAGGTTATAGTTATAAGTTCTTGCGTTCTCCAGCGTTGCTGCAGGTTCATCTGAATCACCTTTAGAAGCCCACCCAGTTTCAGTAATAATAACCTCCATCTTCTTAAACCCAGCCTCTTGCAGGGCCATGTAGGCAGCATCAATCTGAGCATCAAGCATGTTATCATAACGTAGATCGGTTTTCGGGTCATATATGCCTTCCGTTGGCTTGAAAAGAGCATAGTTGATATCAATCTCCTTGGGATTGTAAGTATACGCCAAAAAAGGGTAGGCGTTCAAACAAAAAGGAGAGCCGATCTGATTTAAGAACTCCAACAATGGCTTCATGAACTGAACAACATTCTCTTTAAACACACAAGAAGATGGCGGGTACGAGTTCTCAAACACAGCCTGCGAATGAGCTGTGGTGATCTGCACCGTCTCCTCAAGATTCAATTTCTTCAACGCATTGTAAACATTTTTAGCTGCTCCCAATAATGCTCCCGAGAGCTCAGAATCACCACCTCCAAGAACTTCATTTCCAATCGCAATACCGCGAATCCGAGTCTTGGGTAAGAAATTTTTTTTTTTTAAAATATAATTTGAATTGAACTCATCTCTTTTAAAAACCCATTTGGTAATCCAACCACAAGATCTAAACCAGTCCCACTAAAAGCTTCAAGAACACTATGATCTGCATCGTATATACGAACATTCCGAATTTTCGCTTGCTTTAAAAGTAATACTACTTTATCCGGAGATGGTATGTTATCCGCAATCCTTCCGTAATTTATCCCATAAGTTCCAACAAATGCTCCTTCAACTTGAAACTCTGGTGACAAAGTAAATACGAGAATTTATGAACAAATGTGCCAATTCACCATTAATTGGAATCATACATGATAATTTTAAATCAGAAATTCCTTAAAACTCAAATCATAACATCTAATGTTCGATCAATCTATGAAATTAGTAGAACATCTTTATCAAAACAATAATAATAAAAATTAGCACAACACAACAGCCTTAAGTTGAGAATCAACAATCCAAATAAAATCGAGACTAAACCTAGAAAATATAAAATATCTGAAGCTATTATGAGCACATAAATGAATAAATTCGATTTTACTAAAAACTAATTAAAGGAAAAAAAAAAAAAAAAGGAGGAACGAAAGATTCAGTACCTATTGAAATCGGACTCAAGAAGACGACGAAGAAAACGAAGAACTTGAGAAGAAGTAACTCAGAACTTCTCATCTGACAAAATTAATCAGAAAACTCGAAAAAGAGGTGATCGAGAGCAAATTGAACCTTATGCGACAACGACATCAAGCCATAAACCAAAACAAGATTCGTTCAATCAAAACCTAAAAAGTCTATCAGAGAAGAAAGAGAAAAAAAAACCAAAATTAAGTATTTTGGTGAAGCTTGGAGAGATGATTCTGCTTGACTTGAATGATTGCGAAAGGAGAATTTTGGAAGGGGGGAGGGGTGTTTGGGCTTTTTGGTTGAAATGGGAATTTTTCCTTTTCGTCCTGTCGAATTAATATAAGTTGGAACTTACAACTTTTTTGAAAAATGCTAGTTTTAAAATTAAAAATATGAAAAAGAAATTAAGATTGGAAATTTCTGTAGTTGTTAAGTAGTGATGTGGTTGGACGGTGAGGTTTTTAGCGACGTACCAACATTACAGCGAAGTCAGACGTGGATGGACCTCATTGCATCACTTTTCCCAAGTGCTTTTATTAAATAAATGAATGTATATAATTTTAATACATGAAAATAAATTAAA
Organism: Cardamine occulta; assembly: GCA_028015245.1. Classification (NCBI taxonomy): domain Eukaryota; kingdom Viridiplantae; phylum Streptophyta; class Magnoliopsida; order Brassicales; family Brassicaceae; genus Cardamine; species Cardamine occulta. The sequence continues at coordinate 11,641,399 of CM051375.1, forward strand.
TAAACTAGACAAATATCACAAACTTACTTTTCCAAGAACCTGTTCGCTTTACTTAGTGAAGAGTATAGAAGACCATAGAGCATCTCCAACAATGGTTTTTAACATGAAGTTCTAAAAATTAAATTATTAATAAACAATTGTATATATTTTTGAATAGTGTAAAAACTTCTTACAAGAGGTTCTTCTTGAAAAGTTTTTAGAAACTGGTTTCATGAATAGTTAAGAACCTCTTCATTATTTATTAATATTTTAATTTATAAATAGTGTAAGAACTCATGGTTGGAGGTGCTCTTATATAATGTTACTTCTCTAAGAAGATATTCTTTTTGCTCTTGTATTATTGTATTGCTTCACATTTACCCTCATACTACTTTTCTTGCCCCATTACACCTACGAATCTAATAAACCTAAATAGCGATTTGATTTCACAAAATCACATTTACAAAACTATGATTATCCGTTAGTGAATTAATCCGACCCAAAACCAATCCGGTTTAAACCCATTACCCCAAATCGATTGAATTTGGATTATATTTTTACCACCAATTTGGGATTTTGTTTTGTCTTCTTCAATTTCATCTTTTTCCCAACAAAGAGAGATTGCAGAGAAAAAACTTCAGAGCGATAAAAAAATCAATATTCATTCCTCCCAAATTCAAACTTCATTTCTTCCAATGGCAACGTAGATCAACAAATGGAGGTCTTCTCTTAATACATGAAAATAATTTAAATAAAATGGACAAGTATCATAAACTTACTTTTCCA
>CM051375.1:11642263-11692263 GCA_028015245.1 Cardamine occulta
TGGAAGGTCTTCTCTTTGCTTAGAGACAAGTGCAGAAAACCCTTCCATAATATTGTTTCTGCATCGGTTCATCTAAACTCTCAAACTCTTGATTTTTGCTCTCATACTATGATATTGCTTCAAATTTGCCCTCATACTATTTATTTTTTGCCCAATTGCACCTACAAATCTATAAACCTAAATTGCGTTTCAATTTCACAAAATCATGTTTACAAAACTGTGATTGTTTGTTAATGAATTAATCCAACCCAAAACCAATCCGGTTTAAACCCATAAACCCAAATCGATTGAATTTGGGAATTTAGTTTTTTACTGCCAATTTGGGAATTTGGTTAATCTTCTTCGATTTCATCTCTTTCACGAAAAAGAGAGATTGCAGAAATAAAACTTCAGAGCGATAGAGAGATCGATATTCATTCTTCCCAAATTCAAACTTCATTTATTTCAATGGCAACGTACATCGACACATTGAAGGTCTTCTCTTAATACATGAAAATAATTTAAATAAAATGGACAAGTATCATAAACTTATTTTTCCATGAAGGTTTTCTCTTTGCTTAGAGACGAGTGCAGATGACCCTTCCATAATATTATTTCTGCATCGATTCATATAAACTCTGAAACTCTTGATTTTTGCTCTCATATTATTATATTGCTTCACATTTACCTTCAAACTATTTTTTTTTGCCCAATTGCACCTACGAAACTAATAAACCTAAATTGCGTTTTGATTTCACAAAATCACGTTTACAAAACTGTGATTGTCCGTTAATGAATTAATCCAACCAGAAACCAATCCAGTTTAAACCCATTAACCCAAATCGATCGAATTTGAGAATTTATTTTTTTACCACCAATTTTGGAAGTTGGTTTATCTTCTTCGATTTCATCTCTTTCACAAAAAGAGAGATTGCAGAGAAAAAACATAAGAGCGATAGAGAGATTGATATTCATTCTTCCCAAATTAAAACTTCATTTCTTCCAATGGCAACGTGCATCGACACATTCGAGGTCTTCTCTTAATACATGAAAATAATTTAAACAAAATGGACAAGTATCATAAACTTACTTTTCCATGAAGGTCTTCTCTTTGCTTAGAGACGAGTGCTGAAGACCCTTCCAAAATGTTGTATTTGCATCAATTCATCTAGACTCTCAAATTCTTGATTTTTGCTCTCATACTATTATATTGCTTCGCATTTACCGTCATACTCTTTTTTTTTGCCCAATTACACCTACGAATCTAATAAAACTAAATTGCGTTTTGATTTCACAATATCACTTTTACAAAATTTGATTGTCCGTTAATGAATTAATTCGACCCAAAACCAATCCGGATTAAACCCATTAACCCAAATCGATTTAATTTGGGAATTTATTTTTTTACCGCCAATTTGGAAAATTGGTTTATCTTCTTCGATTTCATCTCTTTCACAAAAAGAGAGATTGTAGAGAAAAAATCTACAGAGCGATAGAGAGATCGATATTCATTTTTCCCAAATTAAAATTTCAAATTTACATCCAATTGAATAACGTAAATAATTACAATAATATGAAACAAAAATAGTAATATTTTAAGTTAAAATAAATACTAATAATTAAAAATGTTAAAAGTGGGAGTTTTTTACAAATCTATACTATATGAAAGTTGAAGCTCCTTGATGCTAAGACTGTCAACATAGGATTTTAAAAACCTCATATTATTGGTCCACATCAGCATTTTTACATAAATTATGATGATAATTTTCCAAAAACTAAAACAAAAATTGATATTTTTCAAAACTTATAAGGAAAATCATTGCCAAAATAAGCAAAACAATAATATAATTTACTCAAAATAATGAGTTTAGGACACAAGGAAATTATGTCTTAAGTGCTTATTGGTGAATAATTTAAAAATATTTTTTCTTTTATCGTATCTTCATATTTTCCTGATAATTAATTAATAAAAAAAGAAAAATAAATAGTTGTTCTTCAAAATAAAAGTAATTAGTCACATAATATTTTTGAATCACCATATATTTATATAAGGTCTAAACGGTAACAGCTGAATATGGAATATGACGTAACTTATTTGTGATTTTTTGTAGAATTTGGCAGAATAACTAAATATTCAAAAGGTAATAACATAATTTGGCCGAATGTTACGGAATATAACAAATAAATTTACATCCAGTTTAATAACATAAATAATTACAATAATATGAAACAAAAATTAATAATATTTTTAAGTTAAAATAAATACTAATAATTAAAATGTTAAAAGGATGAGCTTTTTACAAATCTATACTATATAAAAGTTGAAGCTACTTGATATTAAGGCCGTCCACATAGGATTTTAAAAACCTTATATTATTGGTCCACATAAGCATTTTCCATAAATTATGACGATAATTTTTCAAAAACTAAAAATAAATAAAAATTGATATTTTCTAAAAACTTGTAAGGAAAATCATTGCCAAAATAAGAAAAAAAATAATCGAATTTACTCAAAATAATGAGTTTAGGACACAAGGAAATTAGGTCTTAATTGCTTATTGATGAAAAATTTAAAAATATATTTTCTTTTATCGTAGCTTCATATTTTCTTGATAATTAATTAATAAAATATTTAATATTTAAAAAAAAAACAAAAATAAATAGTTGGTCTTCAAAATAAAAGTAATTAATCGCATAATATTTTTGAATCACCAAATATTTATATAAGGTCTAAACGATAACAGCTGAATATGGAATATGACGTAACTTATTTATGATTTTTTGTAGAATTTGGCGGAATACCTTAATATTCAAATGGTAATACCAGAATCTGGCTGAATGTTGCAGAATATAACAAATAAATTTACATCCAGTTGAATAACGTAAATAATTACAATAATATGAAACAAAAATTAGAAATATTTTTAAGTTAAAATAAATACTAATAATTAAAAATGTTAAAAGTGTGAGCTTTTTACAAATCTATACTATATAAAAGTTGAAGCTACTTGATGCTAAGACCATCCATATAGGATTTTAGAACCTCATATTATTGGTCCACATCAGCATTTTATATAAATTATGACTATAATTTTCTAAAAACTAAAAAAATTAAAAAATTGATATTTTCCAAAAACTTATAAGGAAAATCATTGCCAAAATAAGCAAAACAATAATAGAATTTACTCAAAATAATGAGTTTAGGACATAAGGAAATTATGTCTTAATTGCTTATTGATGAATAATTTAAAAATATATTTTCTTTTATCGTAGCTTCATATTTTCCTGATAATTAACTAATAAATTATTTAATATTAAAAAAATAAAAATAAATAGTTGGTCTTCAAAATAAAAGTAATTGGTCGGATAATATTTCTGAATCACCATATATTTATATAAGGTGTAAATGGTAACAGCTGAATCTGGCTGAATGTGGAATACGACATAATTTATTTGTGATTTTTTGTAAAATTTGGCAGAATAAATAAATATTCAAATGGTAATAACAGAATTTGGCTGAAAGGACAAAAATGTTATTTTGTTTTAACATAAAAGGTAGATTTCTAATTTTGTAAATTATGGTGTAGTTTGCAAAAGTTTGACAAAATTTAAGGTATTTTAGCAAATAATCTCTAGAATAATCGATTGCTTTTTGTGAAATTTCCTCTTATGCAAGTAATTCTTTGCTTTCTCTATAATACTTTTCATTCCATAATTAATAAACAGAAAAGCTCCAATTGTTAGGGACAAAATGGAATACTTGTCAACAAGAAAGACAATAAAAAGCTCTTTAAGCGGGCCAGTAAAACTTTAGTTTGATTCGGTTCAATGTTAAATTTTATTTTTAATTATTAGTTCTTTGTAATTATTGAATTTCCTCCAAAAATAAATATTGGTTAGTCTCCTTAAATTTTCTAATTCTACCACATTATTAGTTATCAGGTTATTTGTTACCTTAAAATAAATTGCCTTCAAATAATTGAGAAAACAAGAAATAATGTGAAGTTTCTTTTGTTTTTTGAGTCAGTTAAAACAACTGGTGACAAGTTTAATAATTCCTCCACATTCTGCCAGAAGTCCACAATTCCTCTTTTACCAGTTACAGTCATAGTATAGATTTTTGCTAGGAAAATTTATATTACTATTGCAAGTGTAAATAATTATCATACTCTTTTGCTTTCTCAATGAGATTTAGTTGTTTTCCGAAAGAAAAAAAAAATACTTTGAGAAATTAATTCAAAGGTTTAGAGTTTAAAATTTAGGATTTAGGGGTTGAATTATTTAATATTAAAAACAAAAATAAATTGTCGGTTTTTAAAATAAAGGCAATTGGTTGCATTATATTTCTGAATCCCTATATATTTATATAGTATAGATTTTTGCTGATAAAATTTACATGATTATTACAAATGTAAATAATTCTCACGACTCTTTCGCTTTCTCAATGAGATTTAGCTATTTTGTAACAATGGCAACGATGTGTAGACTTCAATAAGACTATCATACTTGTGGGATTCTTGCAAACTCTTCACTCTAAAATAAAACATGAGACTTGAAAAATCAGCAGGAAGTTTTGCAACATGGTTTCTAAGTGTTAGAGATGGAAATGCACGTATAAGTAAAACAAAAGATGTCAATGAAGATGATGTGTAGATGGTGGTCGTTGCTCCTAAATTTCTAAGGGTTAAATACAAAAATTTAAAAGTATATTTCTAAACGGGGACCTCTACTACTTCAAAAATTCTTTGCAGGAGATCCCGTTTGAAAATAAATTTTTAAAAGGGTCCATTTTAGACAATTGCCCAATTCCTAATGCAATCAAGTAGAAATCATCTACAAAAAATATGTCATGCCAAAAAGCAGAGATCATCTTATCAAAAAGTACTTATGGAAGCATTAGAGAGAGAAAGCAATCCCAACTCTATATTAAAAATGATATATTTTATTTCAATATGCTTTAAACAAAATTAATCTTTAAATCTTTATTCTATATTAAACTTATTTTTCTATAATACTTACATAAATAATACTAAAGTATTAAAATAAACATATATGTTTAAAATAAACAAAAATAAAATATTATATAATACAATAGCTATTTTTAAAATTGAATAAATACAAAAATATACACAAGTTGATAAAAATAGATCCGTCCATAACGCGGATAAACGACCTAGTATATATATTAAAAAAAAGTGGCAGTACACATGTCATGCTCTCAGCCAAAGTTAGTTATAAATTGCTCCACATCATTAAAAATCTACGTGTCCCCATTCTATTCGTCGTTTTGCCACCATGTGTCTTAGTTTTCGATGGGCCAAATTTAATTTGAAACCCATTAAATTATATATCGGTACACGACCCACTAACGTATTCTTGTTTTAAAGCCCGTTAATATATTAATGTTTCCGTTTTTAAACCCATATCGATATTACCCATATCAAAGAACCGCATGTGCCGCATTCTTCTTTTGCAAGAATATCCAATGAGCGTACCGATAGTGGCAAAGACAGAGATGCTTAAGGAGTCCGGAGAAAGTGAAGCCATTGGCGATATAGGAAAAGTGTGACAAGAAGATGATAAGAAGAAGAACGAAAAGAAGGATAATGATATGTCCAAGAATCTTTGTAGGTGAAGGTGGAGAGACATAAAAGCACGGGTAAAGGAGATGTGATGAACTAAATACAAAACTTGTATTCGCACTTCTTCCTCAATTGTTAACACAAACTAAATACGATTATTTTGATTATTTAGTTAATTCTTTTCTGGTTTAGAACACTCAACTGCGTAGTTACTTGTCACCCAAGAAACGTTGAGCATCTTCTCAAGACCCAATAAATGTTGAGCATCTGCGTAGTTAAATTGCCAGCGTAAATTAACTTGGTAAATTCTTTTCTGGCTCTTACCTCCGTAAGACAGTTCGACATACAAGATCCTGATATACAGCTTCAACGGAGACTGACATAAGATTGACCCTGTTTCACACGGTCCAGGTCTCAAGTAGTCAAAAAATGAGATCAGAGTCAACACAAGGGTGCCCTGAAAACGTTTAAGAACTGGTACGCTTTTTGTTTAAGAACACTTAAGAGAACAAACGAATGTTGAGCTTACAACCAAAGAAATGAAGGCAGAGGACGAGATAATGGGAATGTTTCCAAAGAAAGAATCGGCTATAATGGCTGCAACAACATGCAACATGCTGAGACATCCATTGACAACATTCGTAATCTGCGCCGAAGCAATGCTTTTGATGTTGAATTCTTCGATCAAGAACACGATCAAGTTCATTAGCCATCCGAATGAAGTTATGCTCAGGCCTAACAACGTAACTGCACCACACAGAACCTTACAATCATTATTATCATTTGTGTTTTGGGTTCGAAAACATAAACAAAGAAACCCCAAAACACTAACCAATGATAGAGAACAGAGGAAGCAGAGGAGTTACTTCCACTTGTGTTGTTTGTGATGATGCAGCCAGAGAAAATTATTTGTGCAATTATTTGTTAATGATCGAGTTAGATCTAAATTTATATTCCCTAGCTAATTTTGTTGATAGTTAATTAATAATATTAAACAATTCTGTTTCAAATAAATTAAACAATATTAATCCGCAAAATTACTAATAGAATGTACACCCTGCGCAAGGTGTGGGTACCTCCTCTCCATCATACGCCTCTTATAACCTTAGGTCTGACCAAATAATTTTGGAATGTATGTTTATCGATGATTTTGTCTTCATCCATATTTCGTATTAATTTGATGAATTTCAAAACTTAGTGTGTTTTCTCTTCTATAAGCTCAATACTATCAAAATTCCGAGTAATTTTAGTATCGTATTTGGTACGGGAATTCCAGAATATAATACTTACTACCCGATACAATTCCAAGATTTTACTAAATCGAGAAAGGGTCGGATAAGAGTTGGCTAAGGATTCTGGTAGTTCGGAGACCTATAAACTATATGAAGGGCAAGACGAAGATTAAATAAAAATGCAAAAGAAATAGTAAGACAACAACAAGCATATATACTTTGACTTAAGTGAAAGATTAGGCAAAGACTGAAGTTGTGCATGCTCGATAATGTGAGTTACATAAAACAAAAAAGGAGGTTGAATCAAAATGAGAGACAAAAAAAATCATACAGAAACTGTCTAACAATGAAGTTTGGGATTAAAGAGAAGAAGAAGAGGACAATAATGGAGACTCTATTGCAACTGGTGAGCCATTGGAGCTCTCACAAGCGCTAGAGCCACTCGCTAACGAGCTCTCTAATTTGGTGACAAATGAGACTTTGACTTATAAAGGCGAACTTTTGTCTTACACAAATAAATCTTCGCTTTAGTAGCTATGACTACATTTTTTATTTAAGAGCAATTTTTTCTTCCTTCCCATGGTGGAAGCATAGCCAAAAAATGCAGGTGAAAATCACACAAGATAACTATATTTTATTTTTCGGATTATCATTGATGATTTTGATTCTTACACACTTTTTCCTCTCAGAAAACAAAGCTTATCTACGACACAAATAATTGATAATGCCAAACAAAATGTGGGTATTGGAAAATATAGTATCAGGTAGAACAACTTTAGTTATAGAGATGGCACGGCACACAAAATAATGTTGGTAGCCGAAAAATAGCAGCTTATGGTCCTGCATTTTACGAAGAGAAAATAGGTCTATTAGCTTAAGTAGTAGATCAAACGCAAAATTAAAGACATTTGATATATTGGCTTCATAATACTTGTCTTTTACCTGGTCACATCAATGCGTAATTGGAAATTTGTGTTATTGGTTAGTTTTGTTTTTTTTTTTTACTTGCACTATAAGGCATTCGACAACGTATGTTTTGATTGACTACAGCTGTAGTCACGTCATAGTTTCTGTTTGTGGTTGTTGTGGTGTTGCAGTCGCCGGAATATTCGGTGGAGAGTTTATCAAGATTGTTGCATGTTGTTGTTAAGATTGTTTTCGGAATGATTAGAGGAGACTGAATGCTGTTGTTATAGCTTTCTTAAAGCTAAGCGGGGTATTGATGAGTTATTGTAGAACTACTCTCTTAGAGGTTAGCTCTCATCTCTCACTCTCTTGTGCTTTGGTTTAGTATCTTGTTCTAAGCACAAAGATACTAACTTTTAGTAAAAGAGAAGAGAGAAAAACATTAATCTTCTACATCTTTTTACTCGGATCTAAGGATGCCTTCTTACAACACCACATACACAATACTTATACTACTTCTACTCACTTTAACCCATGTCTTAGACCATGCTTCTAGATCATAGGTTCTCTTACACAAGCAACACGCTAACAACTCCTAACTACTCTCTTACACAACAAGACTCTGACACAGTTATAATCTAACTTCACAAACACTTCTTCACTTGGGCCTTAACCAAATCATAGGCCCATAACAAAATAACACCAAAGTCCAACTTCCTTCTTTTGTTGACTTTGGTCTTTTCTGCTTTCTTTGTTGACTTCCTCTTTGTCGCTTCTTCTTCATATTCTTCTTCTTAATTAAGCTTCTTCTTTTTGCAGGATTTAAGCTTGGATTCATAAATCCAACAGTTATGGTTATGGTTATGATTTCTTATGGAGAGCATGATGCCACACAAGGGAAAAATGTAGTTAGTCAATCTCCCTGAACGTGATCTTATTTTCTACTCCTGACCTTTCATATACAGATTTCAGACAATATAACTAATATAGAGCACACAGATTAGAGATTTGAGATATATTATTAGATTAACAATATTTATATTAAAAAATAATGTGTGATGAAAAACTATAACTAATCAATCGAACTTATGAAGAGATAGCTATAGCAGAAAAAATAAAATAAAAAAATAAGTCAAGAAATTTATCATTTGATATATGATAGGATTTATGGATGTTAATATGGGTTTGCAAAACCCATTTGTTAAATGAGTATGTTAGTTGAAAGTGAATCATTTAAACTTATTTACCAGATAAAATTATATGGGGTTAAATTTAGACCCATTTATTAATGAAGTTTAACAAAAATAAATGGGCACCCATTAAACCCATTTATGTTTATCATGAAATAAATTATATTTATAGTTAAAATTTAATTTTGGTGGAAAATATGAGTTTAGTGGTAAAACACAATTCCATAATTTGACTGACAATTGTAATTCTACTATTTTTTACGGGAAACTGCAGAAAATATAATTTTGACAGAAAACATGGTTTTAGCGAAAAAATGCAGAAAAAGAGAATAACATAATTTTGAGGGAAAATATGGTTTTAGCTGCTAAATGCAGAAAACATAGTTTGTTCGGGGAGATATATAAAACATGATTTTGCCAAGAAAACTCGGTTTATCAGGAAATGCGGAAAACCGTAATTTGTTACAGGAAATATAGGAAAACACAATTTTGGGGAGAAAACATGATTTATTATAGAAAATATAGGAAAAACACAATTTTGACGAGAAAATGCAGAAAAAAAGAAAATCATAATTTTGAGGGAAAACACGGTTTTAGTGGTTAAATGCGAAAAACATAGGTTGTTGGGAAAGACATATAAAACATTATTTTGCAAGAAAACATGGTTTTTGCAGGAAATGTGGGAAACCATGATTTGTTACAAAAAATATAGAAAACACAATTTTGGTGAAAAACACGATTTTGGCAGGAAATGCCAGAAAACGTGATTTGTTATAGCAAATATAGGAAAACACAATTTTGAAGGGAAATACGATTTTGGCGGGAATGCGGGAAACAATGATTTATTTAAGAAAATATAGGAAAACACAATTTTAGCGGAAAATTACGATTACGGCAGGATAATACAACTTTTGCAGGGAAAAAAGGTTTTGGCAGAAAAATGCGGAAAATCATGATTTTTTATAGAAAATATAGGAAACACACAATTTTGGCGAAAAACACAGTTTTGGCAGGAAATGCAGGAACACATGATTTGTTACATAGGAAAAACACAATTTTGGCGGGAAACTTTATTTTTAAACAAAAATTAATGAATTATTTATTTATATTACTTAAATGGGTCTAAATGGATTTAAATGAGTTAATGTTATATGTTGACTATTGTGTATAGACATTTTATAAAATAAATGTTGCATACATGATCACTCTAATTTACAAAATAAATTTGGCAATGCACTAGGCTTTTAGTTTAACTGTCTTATGTGTTTTTCTTTTTCACAATAAATTTGATGGATGCGGATTATCTCCAATGTTAAAGAAACTCAATTTCTTAAAAGCTTTTAGAAATCTCATGGGAACTTTTCGGAGATTCCAGGTGAGTCCATGCAGCAAAGACTTTGTTAGATTTTGTTTCTCCAAAAACGGATTTCAATTTGAGAATATTTTTTTATTTCTTGATTATGGTTGGATCTCAATGAAGCGATCAGAAGTAGAAATAGAAGATGAACGACAAATAGTCCTTGGAACATTGGTCGTTTTGATTAAACGGAAGAACTCCGAAGTTGAACATATTTGGACTGGAGTAGTACTAAAGAGGGGTGACCTATCAGAAAATTATTTCTGGTATCATGTGATTGAGACCAAAACACGGGAAAATATCATTTGGTGATTTATAGGGAGAGTAACAAGTCTTCTGAGCCTCCCGGGAGGAGTGCATCAATCGTCAGACAAGGGTAGGGCCCACGGGCTGAGAGAGGGTGTGGGTGCTCATGGACGATGACGTTACAATTTGGTATCAGAGCCGAAGCCAGATGAGAGTGAAGACATGTGGGCTCACACCATCGGGGATGACAGTCTTGGTGCACAACAAGAACGTTGCACTTTGTGAATGGGGTAATTGTAACATCCCAGTTTCTGGTATATGGTGGTGCATGAAGAGCACTTAAGAGATTTGATTTGGCTATTTATGTCACCAAAGTGCACTTATTTTTTCTGTCACTTGTCCAAAGAGAATTCCAGAGTTAAGCGTGTTTGTGTTGGAGTAATAGTAGGATGTGTGACCTATCGGAAAGTAAGATACAAACTCTATAGTTCTATAAAATTATGGAAGTGAGATACGAACTCGATAGTTCTATAAAATTCAAGGTCCTAGCCTCAAAACCACAATTCCTTGCAAATTAATATACGTAAAGATCTGCTAATGGATTGTAAAAAACCTCTTGAAGCTATAGTTTCAGTAATATACAAGAAAACTTATGATAGAAAAAAAGATCATATTTTCTTACTATAAAGAACCATATTGAGCCCAACTAATAAAGATGTTGGTATAATTAATGACTTTATGCTCGCCAAGTTTGAAGGTAACACGATACATAAACATAGCATAGATTCTCCATTTTTAATGACATTATGTTTTCAAATGTTTTTAACAACATGCATATGTATTTAGGTGAGGAAAAAGTTACTTAAAGTACAAAAGTGGATAGGATGGTTTATTCTCAAAAGTTTTTAAATAGCATTAAACTTTTTGGATTGCCTAATCATGATTTGCGGTTGAATGTTGGTGCTCCAATAATGCTACTTAGGAATATAGATCCTAAAGAGGGTTTGTGTAATGGTACAAGACTGGTTGCCAAATTAGTTGATCATGTGATTGAAACAGAAATTCTAACGAACGTAGGATGTGATTAAAAAGGTATTGATTCCCTGGATGTTATTTCTCCACCATGAGACGTAGGCAATTCCTGTTGCAATTGTATTCGCGATGACTATAAACAAAAGTCAGGATCAAACTCTATCAAGCGTCAGACTATATTTTCCTATCCAGTTTTCTCACACGGTCAATTGTATGTTGCTCTTTCTAGAGTTAAGTCAAGAGATGGTTTGAAGATATTAATATTAGATGAGAAATGTAACAACCCGAAATGTTGTCTACAAGGAAATCTTTCAAAACATAATAGCATCTTACTTGCCAAGTTTCTTTTTAGTTGTGTTAATTTTATGACTTTGGTTATATAATTATAATGCAGTTTTGTTAGTTAAAAAACAATATTAATCCTCAACACCTAGTATAAAAAAATGTTGAAAATTAATGGGTTATGTGCATTGGTTCTCTGGGTTGGGTTTGTGACCTCTGATTTTGTGACCCAAAAGGTCTATGAGTTGGTTCTCTGGGTTGGGTTTAAAAACAAACTTTTGTTTTTTTCAGTGATAACCCAAAAAGAAAATGTAAAATAGAAACCAACTAAGGAAGGAATCCGGGTGAGACTTGGACTAAGAAGAAACGAAGCAATTGGAAAAAAAAAAAAAAAAAGCGACGAGAAGCGTCTTCTTCCTCTCCAAATCCAATTCTTCGCGAAGTTTCTTCTGTTAAGGTAATCATTCAATCTTGAATCCCTTAAAGCTCATAAAACCTTTCCTGTTTTTCAGATTTCTTCAGACAACATTGAAAGACTTGGTCTAAAATCGCTTCAAATCTACTTTGTTTGTGTATTCGTTAGTTCTAATTAACCTCCAACAGTTTCAGTTTTCACGAATTAGTGAATTACTCTAGTTTCTTCGTTATACACGATTGGTTTCATTGCATAATTGCGGAACGACTAAACAAAATACTCACTTATTTTCATTGTATTGTTTGTTGTCTACTGTGATTTCTCCGTTTACTGAATATTTTTGGCTTCTTGTTGTTTTAGTGTTTACTAGAAAGAGGTTGGTGATATGACTTCAAGTGAAGCGTTTCCCCCGATGCAGGTAACGAGAAATTCTCCCTCAGATTGTTGAATAAAAATGCCGTGTTTCTTCATAGATTTTGATTTTTATATATACATGAATGTTGTTTTCCATGGAAATACAAGATTTTCATGTATTGTTGAAGTTATAAGTCGATTAATAATGACAACCCTGTCATATTAACTGACTAGGCTTAGGGTTTTGAATGGAAATGGATATTCAATAATGAAAAAGACTGATACATCCTTGTTAAAGTTGTTATAGTAATTTTCGCAGGAAATCATGCTTGAGTTTCGTGCTGGTAAGATGTCATTGCAGGGAACAAGAGTTATCCCTGATACACGGAAAGGACTTGTCCGCATTGCTAGAGTAATGTCGATACTCTTATTTTCCATTTAGTATATCACATATCAATTATTTCTGTTGAATTTTGTTCTGTTGAATGTTAGAGTCTATCAGCTTTTCCTGTGACCATATTATTGAAATTGAAGCATCTCACAGTTTTAATACCTACATTACTGTATCTCTGCACAATTAATCTGATTTTTTTTTCTTCCAACCCTCTTTTTTAGGGTGATGAGGGACTGATTCATTTCCAGTGGCTTGATCAAAGCCTGAATGCAGTAGAAGATGTATCCTCTGCATTCCTCTTTTATAATTTTAGAAATGGATTAAAGGTTCTCCAAGTTTCAAGTCTTTGCTAGGCCAATGGTTTTTTTTCCCTACCCTATCAACTCTCTTAGCTTGATCCATCTAGATCTTTTTTTTTTGGCATGCCTGAATATAACAAATTTGAGGGCTTCACTTATTAATGGTTTCTATTACGAAATTTTCTCCTTGACCATACCATATATAGGATCAAATTGTATTCCCTGATGAAGCTCTATTTGAAAAGGTATGCCCGTTCAGTTGAGGTTAACATGTGAAATATAAATTTCCGATTGTGACCACTGCATACATTGTTTCTGTTTTAGGTTAATCAATCATCCGACAGGGTGTATATTCTGAAGTTCAACAGTGATGACCGCAAGTTATTCTTTTGGATGCAGGTCACTTGCTAGCTTGTTTTCTTTTTTCATGATACGTGTTCATGTAGTCAATTTCATCTTGATTCATTGTTGATCTTTCATCTTATTTTTTCTCATAACTTTTTTTCTAACTTATTTTGCAGGAGCCGAGAGCTGAAGGTGATGTAATGCTGTGCTTTTCGGTCAATCAATACCTCAATCAACCACTAGGTACCAACGTCTTTCTTGCTGTTTAACCTTCCAACTTACTTGATCGGAGAACTAGCTTTCTTATTCTTTAGTAAACTTTCTTTGATACTTTAATTTCATACCTTTCTGGCGTTTTGTTTGCCAACACGGATTTGGGATAATTTCATGGTACTAATATGTATAAGGAGCTTTCTTTTCCAAAGAGCATGAATGACAGTTCCTCTTGGTCAGGTCATGTAATCTTTTCCATTGTCAAGTTAACTTTAGTGTCAGGATTTACTTATTAATTAGGAAATCAAGAATTATTATATTCATCATAACATAATGAAACAATCTCATAATCATATAATAGAGTCCAAATGTATCAAAGAACCAATTCAATTATCAAATCAAAATAAAATTAATCAAACCAAGAAATCATCTTGTTTGAGATATCTTTTTGAAAGGGAGACTGTCACGCTAGAGGCGTTTAGTCTACAAGCTCTTCTGAGAGCAATTAATCGGTGCCTAGACAGCTACACTGTTTCCACTGCCAACATAGCGTGTACAGTAAAATTGCCCCAGATGGCTGGCTCCTAGATAGTAGAGCGTTGGTTCAAATCCATGTCTTTGCTTGCTTTTAATTTTCTGCACTAATGGATCTTGAGTCTGACTAAAAATTGG
The DNA here is from genome assembly GCA_028015245.1 of Cardamine occulta. Taxonomy (NCBI): domain Eukaryota; kingdom Viridiplantae; phylum Streptophyta; class Magnoliopsida; order Brassicales; family Brassicaceae; genus Cardamine; species Cardamine occulta. The sequence goes on from CM051375.1 coordinate 11,656,762, forward strand.
TCTATGCCACTATTGACTAAAAGGTGAAGAATTTTATAAAATGTGAATTTTCAGATTTGCAATGATATGTTCAATTCTTCTTGTTATAGTTGGTTATTATTCTAAGAACAGTTTGAAGTGAGGAGGTAGAATGTGAGTTGTTTGTTTAGCTCACAAAAACTTCTCTTATCACAGATGGACGGCAAAAATTGTAGCCTCTTTGATTAAAACTGTCATTAAGACTCTTCATTAATTTGCATATGAGCGTGTAACTATTATTTTCTCCTCATCTTTCTGTGTATTAGAGTTGCCCTAGATAGTGAAAGCGGTGAATGGTTAGTCACTTGCATAGCAGGACAAGGTTGAACCAATCTAATAAATTTTCTTGTGAACCAGAGTTTCCTGATCAAGGACATGCTGCTACTGTCACAGAGGAAGTGGAAGACATTGCAGAAGATGATGTTTCATCTAGGTACTGATTAATGTTAAAGTGATGGTCTGGCTTTTAGTTTTGGAAAGAAAGTAAACTGGCTTACCATTTTCTCTTCGCTAATGGGTTGATTTCTTTGTGGTTAGTGTCAAGAAACAGATATTGTCTAGCTGCCTTTTCTTATGTTGCGTTTGTAGAATGCTTTGGTATCTTTCATCCTACTTTGCACATTAAAGTTTCTCTAGACATAGCAACTCAGGGGCTGCTAAAAAGCTATTAATTCTGAAAGTTGAAATTTCAGGGTCGTATAACGAACGTATTACCAATAGTTTTTCTTTAATCATATGAAGATTTTCAAAGGATATGCTTGATTTTGGAGTAGAACACCATGTGAAAAGACACTATCATTTTTCTGTAAATGGTATTTTAGCTTATTTGAAACAGAATGCCTTATACGAAATTTTTATCATCCTTCATAGAGCTGGAAACTTGGTTGTACCAAATTTGTCTACAGAGGTGAGTGACGTGACATCTTCGTCTGGACCAGTTAAGCTGGCAGACCTGCAAAGAATTCTGAGCAACCTATCTTCTGGCCCTGTTGGTACAATTCTCTATCTCTAGAATCTCCTCCTGACTCCTGTCAATAAGCTTTTCTCATTTCCTCCTTATACTCATTCATGTACGGTGGTATTGGTTTAGGTATTTCTGGAGGTGAAGATGAAGGTAAATACTTTTAATGTTTTTTCTATTTGTAGTACGATGTGGTGCATAAAACATTATATATTCAAGCTAAAGTCTGTATGGCTTGGAGATAGCAGTGCCCAATTTTGCTCCATGATCAACCATCTGTTTCAGCTGTTATTGTTCTTTCTCTCTGCCACTGTTTCACTATTTAGCACATCGTCCTCTCATGTTGAATCTTTTAAAGGCATAGCATTAGGAGATATCTTGAAGCCAGAGTTGATTATGCCATTGCTTGAGATGTTACCAGTACAGGAACAACTATCTTCGTATTTACCTGAGGTAATTTTTGGGCTTTCTATATTCTATCTTTCGAAAATTTCATAGATACGACCAAGACAAGTTATGAATTACGTGAAGTAACAGGTATAGAGGATCACTAGATTATGAAATGGTTTAGGGGTAAGATTGTACAGATGGTTGTAGTGTTATACCTGAAATTTATATATGTCGATGAATTGGATATTGTTTGAGACGGGAATGGCCACCGTGACAAGGTGATGTCTCCTATATTCAATCCATAGATTAGAATTGATTAACAGGAAATGTCTCCAAACTCTTGAGTTGTTGACCAATGCCCAAACCAAAACCTTTTTTAACCTCTTAGCTCTCTAGCTAACCAACTCTTAACTATTGTTGCGGAGCTGTGATCACAGCTACAATCACTACATACCGAGTTGACTAATTTCAATGGTCATGCACTAGACTAACCCAAAGTCTAATCACAGGCTCACTGTAGAGCAGAAGATATACTGGAGTTGCTGCAGAGCCCTCCTTTTCGTCAACAAGTAGATGCATTTACCTATGTAAGCCCCTCTGTGACAAGGTTGTTCCCATTGTTGGTTAAATATTCTGACTAAAACTTTAATCTTTATTTAGGTGCTTCGCACAGGACAAATTGATTTGACTCAGTTTGGTATAGACCCAAGTAAATGTGAGTCAAATTCTTACAATAAAATTTCCAGAGGCATTTTAGTCTTTTTTCATTTTGATAATAGCAGTTTTTAACTCTTGCAGACAAGTTCACAGTCCTCTCATTCCTTGAGGCACTTGAGGACTCGGTTTCGACACAATCGAAGGATGCAATGGATGAGAGTTAAATTATTTCATATTCTCAAACTTATGACATTTCAACCGAGGCAAATCATCTTCGTTGTTTGATTGGATTGAGAGGTTTTATGGAGTTTTCTTCGAAGTATTGGATTTTATTTTATACCACAAGAGATTTTCAGAAATTTGTATCACTTTTTATTTTATTTTATTATCCAATTGTCAATATTAGATATTATTAAAAAAAAAAAAAAGTAAGGCAAAATACATGTTGAACCTGGTGAACATTCTTGGAACTAGGTTGATTTGTTTTTAATTTCAACTCCGACAATAGAGACGAATAACGCAGAAGAGGTGTTCATATGCTTTGGTTTTTTTTCTTTTGAAATTTCTTTAATTTTACATCATTAGTAATATGAATAAACTTCTATGTAATATTTGAGAAGTAAATCTTGGAGCTATAGTTGAGAGAGACAATTATAATTTTGTCCCTCGATGTGAAAAAATCTGTCTAAAAAATGGAATATTCTTTGCGATTAAGCTTCAAAATCGAAGTTGGGTTTGTGTTGTTGTAGCCCATTAGTTTCATGTCTAATTAAACCCATTGGCTAAGTAAATATGCTCCGATTCATTTTTGAAACCAACAAACCCCATATTATATACACAAATAATGATGTTTGGCCTTTAAATTAAAGAAATGGTTTTCATAAATATTTAGCAAATTTGGGACGTTTCTCTCCAGTGAGAAACGTGATTACTGTAAATCTAAATTTCTCTTCGGTCCTGTTCGTTTAGGAGTCGCCAGCGATTGCAACAACGACGAATGACTATAACCAAGGATTTATTAAGTTGTTCGTTTGTCAGTCGCAGCGACTACCGACTAATTACAGCGACTCGTCGCTATATTGTTTATTTCATAGTCGCTACGATTGAGCCTTAGAAATTGTTATTATTAATTTATGAAATTTTCACAAAAATATAATATTTTAAAATAAAAAATTTAAAGTTTGTGTATTTTTATATTTTGAAAAAAAAAACTTTATGTAATCTGATTTATTTTAATTCAGTTTGATTTTTTAATCTTTTTTGCTTCTTAATACTTTATTAGTTTTCTAAGATAGCATCATTGTTTATAATATTTAATAAGTAATTAGGACAATACTTAGAAAGTCGGCCAATTTATACCTGAAGAGTATGATTAAGTTATTTATACATGTACTATATTACAAGGCTAATTTAGCATGAACTAATCATTTGAGCTAAATTTATACATAATTGATTCAAATTGTGCCAATTTATACATAATTAATTTGCTAAGCTAGCATCATTGGCGTTGGTTACATATTAAAAGGAGCCCAAAATTAAAGAAACCTCTCAGTATCGTATCTTACTATATAAACTTAGATTACACTTACGAGAAACCGACACGTGTCAAATTTTTAATTCACGAGATTATGACATATGTCACAAATAATTGAGATCTTGCCACATGTCAAATTCATAAATACAGGAATAAAACCATATTTAAAAAAAACCCAAGAATTTGTTAATTTATCTAATCAATAATTAAAATTAAGAAATATTTTTTTAACGAAAAATGGAAATCAAGAATTTGTTAATTTATCTAATCTGATCTTATCTTATTATATAAACTTAGGTTGCACTACAAGAAGCTGGCACATGTCAAAATTCTAATTCATGAGATCATGACATATGTCAAAAATAATTCAAATCTTGCCACGTATCAAATTAATAATTTATCTAATCAATTCTTAATTTTAAAAGGAAAAAAAAACCCAATAATTTGTTAATTTATCTAAACATTAATTAAAATTAAAAAATAACTTTAAAAATAAAAAAGAAACAAAAATTTTAATAATTTATCTAATCAATAATTAAAATTAAAAAATAAATTTAAAACAAATATAAAAAGCAAAAAATAAAACCATATCTTAATGAGAAAAAGAAATTAAGTATTTTTTAATGTTTCTAATCATCAATTAAAATTCTGAAATAATTAAAACCAAACCCCCAAAAAAACCTACCGTAAAGGAATTTATTTATTCTAATATATGTTAAATCTTTTTATTTCAATAAAATTTAAATATTTTTCCTAATTTAGATATTTATATTACTATACCATTTAATATACAATTATAAATTTAATATTAATTGTATTTGTTTTATTATTTTGGGTATTTTAGTGATTTCAGTATGAAAATAATTGATATTTTGGGTTTATAATTGTAGAATAATTAGGTTATATTAAATTTAAATACAATTAATATTTTTGCATATATAACTGTATTTCAATATCTCGGATATTTATTTGTTTTTTGGTTCGGTCCGGATTTGGTATCTGAAAAAGTCTAGGACCTATTCGAACTTTTGTCGTGTTGGTACATTTTTCGAGTTAGATTTGGTTTGTTTATAAGGATTTTAGATATTTTGTTTACGTTTATCTTACACGGTGATCAGAAAACCAAACAACAAAATGAAACCAAAAACTATTAGACATGATATAGAGGTATAGTATGTTAAATTGTTAATTATAAAAGTTTAATATAGAAAGTTAAATTAATTTATATATGTAAAAAATAAACTTTTTTTAAATAACTATCTTCTCTAAAAGAACATCATTTCTATTTTTTTCTTTAAAATATTTAAGATATATCTTTAACAATAAATATTAATTTAATAAATTTGCTTACATTTAATTTATTATAAAAATTAGAAATTCGTCCATCGGACAGATCCTAATATAGTATTATTTAAAGATTGGTTGCTCTCAGTAGAGCTTGATAAGTGTCAAAATTATAATTAACTGGATGGTGATACATGTCGCTCGATCGATGAGATTTTGACACGTGTAAAAAGTATTATGTTGTTTTTTATTTTTCTTAATAAAAATTAAAACGAGCAAAAATATTAAATAATAAAATAAATAACTTTTTACTTTCTATTTTTTTAATACAGGTTAAATTTTATTTTTTCAATAAAATTTGAACTTTTCTTTTTAAATTTAGATTTTTAGATTTATATCCTTATTATTTAAGCTCTAATAAAAGTTTTAGTCACATGTTTCTAGTTATTTGAGCTAAAAAATGATTTTTAGGGATCACTTCATTAAATATATTTTTAGATTTGAACCAACATAAAAAATTAAATAATAAAATTTATATTTAGATTTAAACCTTAAAATTTAATAAAATTTAAACTTTTCTTCTCATATTTAGATTTTTAGTTTTTATATATTGTTTCAGCTCCAACAAAAAAATATACCACGCTTCTAATTATTTGATCAAGACACATGTCCGTTGATCGATAAGATTCTAACACATAGAAAACAATGTAAATAATAAAATGCATATACTTTTTACTTTTAAATTTTTCTAAAATATGTTAAATCATATTACTTCAATAAAATTTATAATTTTCTTTTAAATTTTAAATTTTAGATTATTTAAACCCTAATAACTTTTTTTTACATGCTTCTAATTATTTGAACGAACAAAAATAATTTTTTTACATCCAACATAATTTATTATTCTAATTGGTTAGGTGTTAAATAATGTTTTGTCTTATTTTTTAACAGAAATTACAAATAATTGGCACAAAATAATAAAATAGTTAGAAAATTCATAATATTCTCGGTTTACGAAACAAAGAAACAACATCTCTATTGAACATGAAAATTTAAGGAAATATCCTCCATATAAAAGAAAATGTGTGTAAATAATCTGTCACAAAAGAAATAAGTCAGAATTGTTCTCTCTTAAATGGAATAAGTAAAAAACAAAGAGGCGAAAATTCACTCAGAGAGAGTTGCTTATGCGGAGCCAAGTCTTGACTAATCTAGATCCAGAGGAGGGAGCAAGGTGGAGGAACTTCCACTAGAGATTAAGATGATGGTGGATGAGAATCCGATGACTGGAAAAAAAAGCCGCGAAAACCAAACATTTTCAGGTATAAAGCCCAAGATAGGAATAAAATTGAGAGATGGTGAGGGAAGAGTTGAGTGAGAGGATGTTGTTGAAAAATTTCAAGAGCCAAGGAATAGTGAAGGTTTTGGGCGAGTGAATGTGCGAGAAGAAAATGATATTCTCTTGGGAATTGAGATAATATTGAACAAGAGGATATCAAAGAGACAACAAAGATCTTGCGAGAAGAACGTCTCGCATATATATGAGCGTGAGCATATCCGCCGGTCATTAGATCTGTTCTCCTAGATCTCATTTTAAGTCTGGGCATTCGGATTTGGTTTAGATTTATCGGGTTTAGAAGCCTATGATCCATTTGGATATTTATAATTTTTCATTCGGTTCGATTGCATCTGAGTTTGAGTTAATTTTAGGTACATGAAATATCGAAAAAATGAATTAAAATTAGTTAAATTTCAATAAAGTTTGATTAAATTTTCATAAAAATTTTAAATATATTTGATTAATTTAGATATTTGGTTATTTCGGTCTAAAAATAATTGATATTTATGGATTTATAATTTATAGGGTAATAGAGTTATATCCAGTTTATATATTATTAATATTTGGATATATAGTTGTATTTTGAGTTTTTCGGGTATCCATTCAGTTCTTGGTTCAGTTATTCGGATAGAGGAGTCTAAGATCCATTCAAGTTTTTGTCAGTTTGAATTTAGGTTTTGTACCCTTTTTGGATCGGATTCGGTTCCATTCTTTGATTCCTGGTATTTTCTCAAGACCTATCTCACACGGTAATCGGAAAAACAAACAACAAGATGGAAGCAAAAGCTACTTGACATGGTATAAACTTTTAATTTATTAATAATAAAATTGTAATATAGAAAGTTAAATTAACTTATTCCTAAAGAAACATGCTTTCTATTTCTTCCCCTAAAATAATTTAAAATATTTTATTAACAAAATGTATTTAGTTTATTGATTTTACCTAAATTTGAGTTATTTTTAAAGTTTAGAAAACTCGTCCATCAGACGGGTACTAATCTAGTTCAATTATAAAGAGAAGATAAAAGACTCAAGTTAAAAGAAAAACATTGTAAAAAAAGAAGAATCCTTGGTTAAAATGTCTATTTGGCATAGTATTTGATTCTAATCAATGGGACCTTTGTGTCTTTTTGTGCAGTGATATCTGTTCTACCCTAGACGCACCAACTCCTCCCGAACCTCCGTCTCTCTCACAGATCGATTTTGGCTATGCCATCAAGTATTTGAAATCGCTCTCAGCCATTGGATCCAAACCTTTGTTGGTTTATTGAGTCTTTGTATCTCCCTAGTCTCCAGTTTTCCTGTGTTGGTGTAGGTTACATATTAAAAGGGACCGGGAATAAAAAGGGCCCAAAATTAAAGAAACCTCTATGTATCGTATTCAATTATAAGAGAAGATAAAAGGCTCTAGACTTGTAATCAACCTTTTTCGAAAGAAAGTTTTATAGCTGGATTACCTTCATTTTTTGCAGAAAGACTAATAAACAAATTAAAAAAATTTTCTGGAGGACAATCAATTTTATGGGATTCAATAACCTATGGTCAACTGTTTGCCTTTGTTAAAAAAGAAGGATTACAAATATGTCAAGAACATAATTAAGGACAAACAACAAAATAGTAAATTTAGATTTGGTGAGACTAATGGGCTCATTCTGTGAGCAATATAGTTATCACCGTCTCACTCCACCCTCTAGGGAAAAAAACAAAAAACTCACAAACATAACAAGTTTTTATATTCACGGTCATACAACAAGAAATATAAACCATCCAAAAAGATTCTCTAACTCTTACTATACAAAAAATAAAATAAAATAAAAAACCCTACTTCACATTCATTGCTTTGTCCCTTCTTCTTTTCGGCTCCATCTCTTTATATGGTGGCTGAGATCAACTTTGTATTCTTATCTATCTTTTTAATCAAAATCTCTTTTAAACATAGATCATTGTTCTCCTTATTCATGTGATTCGAACTAGGAAGCTCTTAGATCATTTCTGTGAAGTGATTGATCACATTTTCTTATCAAGTGGACTTTCCGCATCCTCTTATGGCGACCATCAATCAGTTCAAACCGCAGGGTGCTCAGTAATTGGTTCTTGCATCACCTCGCCTTCGTCTTAACCTCTCCGTGTCGAAATTGAGCTTATGTATCCTCAACTTGATCGTATCAAGAGGATTATTGAGAGACAAACCAATATCTCACATCGAAAGATTAAAAAATAATGATCTAATATATAAATCATGTCAATCATCAATTACAATGAGGCCTTTTGGGAAAGAGTACAAAAATAAATCTATGCGACTTTGATCACTTAGCCCAAAGTGGACAATATCATACTAATATGAAGTTGACTTGGTTTATAGAAACCTAACAAGTTTCAATAAAAAAATGATGGAAAAATGAAAAATGAATTTTATCAAGAAAAAAGAAATGAAAAATGAAATCGCCCACCAAATGCGGTGAAGGAGGGGAGGGGGAGAGAATGTGGGGTCGCAGGATGCCATAAATGTGATGATACATCGATTTCATGATAACTCCTCCTAACACATCACATGAGCTATTCAACTCCGCTTGATTCCAAAACAATCTTCCCTCTTCATATTTTTCATAAGGCTTTTAATTTGTTTATTTGACTTGTTAATAAAGCACCAGCCACAAGAAATAGAGAGAGAAAAAAAAAAAACTAGTTAGTACACCTGACTAAGTGGAGATCTTAATGAATTCCTTCTATCGATCGGAAAATTTGATGAATTGTATAAAGATTTTTAAATAATGAAGTGTAAGCATATATATGACTGATTTAAAAAAAAAAAAACTTTCTTAGAATTTATCTTACTGGAAACGTTAAAATTACTATTTCCTAAAAATAACTATTTTATAAGATAAAATTACTGAAAACGCTAAAAAGGAAAGCTAGGGAAAATTAAGTTTAAACGGTACTCTAGATGTATCTGAAAATTGTAATAGACCATATATATTAAACTAGTCATGGGCACTTCAAGTCATACTTCATTATTTTTGAAAATGATTATTAAGAATATGTCATAGTATTGTAATTTGTAAGTTTGTAGCTAGCGCAGTTCTGACCCATGAAGAATTTAAGATGTATGAATTTCGACCCCAAATATCGAGGTTATAGAAAAAATAAACAATATATAAAGTATCAAAAAAGCATTCGGTCAAATTATCATAAGGTTTAATTTTTTTTCTTTTTAAGAATGTAAAAAATTTTCCATCAAAAACCTGTTTTACATTATATGCAAGATGGTTTTTTTTTCTTTCTGAAAAAAAGGTTTAACGAACACAAAGAGATTTAAATACTCCTCACCAAAAACTTATCTACGTGATCGAAACCAAAGTTGAAGACCATCCACGTATTTAGTTGAGTCATGATTTTTAAGTGTGCAAAGCCTGTTTCGAATTAGTCGATCAATGAATATAATGATCTGCTCGGCTAGGTTGGGACATTCACTGTGACGACCATGATTACGTTTTTACAGATCAAATGAATTGAAATTTGAAAGAGCTTACTGCTCGTATAAAGGTCTTTCACTTTTCAGTTATTTGGCACCCTCTCTCAAACAAACCCTAATGCCCATCCAATCAGCTTCCAGACTAAAAGAGGTGAACGAACTACATTTGGCTTATCCCTAACTAAACCTGAATATATCAGAAAGTTAAAATTCCAATGAAAGCAAATAAAAACAGTGACCACTTGCTTTCATACTGGTCCCAGCTTTTGCACCCTTTCGTAGCCACACTACTCTTCTCCTTTTCTTTCCTTTTTCCGCATTTCTATGATATCTATGTTTTGATTTTTGCCACGCATATCTATACACACCTCACTTTCCCTTTTTATGAGTCGGTGGAAATGATTTTATTTTACTTATTTATATTTATAAATATTAAAAAACAATAATGTCTCTTCTATATTGATAATATATGTTTTTTTTTGGTATGATATACGGTTTTTTCTAATAAATTTCATGTCTATCCATAAAGTATTATGATAAAGTAAAATTTTTTTTTTTTGCAGTTGTATTCACAATATATATATATATATATATATAATTGCCGTAAAAAATAATATATAATTTACTAAGCATAACTGCCAAGTTTAAAAAATCAACCTCTTCGTAATTTTATCACTTGTAATCAAACCCTACATACGACATAAAGAAGAAATCAATCCTATATTTTATTGAAGTATCCCACGAATAAAGTAGAAAAGGAAATGTTCTCATATACCCTTTTTTTCTCGATCATCTTCTTATATACCTTATAAAGCTTTCTTTATATCATCGATAATATAGTATTGTGTTCTTGGAACGAAGGCCGACATACAATATTCTCGCGAATACAAATAATCTTTCACTACATACAACATCTTGCATATAGCCGACCGTCCCTCAATTGTATAACATTTTTTTTTGATAAATTATAAATTTTATTCAAAATAAGCATAAGTCATACAAACTGCATAACAATATCTTGGTCGCATGCCAAAAAAACATTATAAGCATGAAAGCAATTCAAATTGGTGTAACTGACTACCGCTATAGTGTAAAGTTACATCGATATAACCAGCTAAAAGCCGAGAAAAAAGATAATGTGACTAAACGTTATGGAAACAAAAACCAGAGTACTCCAAAACAAAGAGCTTTGCTTGATGGAAGCTCTTTTCTTAGTTGTCTGGAAGCCAAATTGGTACTCGAAGAAACTGTCGGTGATCAAGCGACCTGCCTAAGAAACAGATTAGACGGAACCACACGAGCTAAAGAACCTAGATGATCTCGCAAACATTACTATGACATGAGCGAGAATAGCAACAGAACTTAGGCTGTACTAATTCCTCCACATGCAAAGAATAACGAGGGTGTAAACTCCGGATATAATCACACTAATACTATGGCCACAATACTAATTCTCCTAGAGATACTAACTAAGACCGCAAAAGCATATCCAGGAAACCATCAATCCTAATTCAGACCAATAACTAAGAAGCATAATCCTTGTAATAAAACTTGGAAAAGCAACAACGAGACTCACCGAATTTGTTTAAATCAGACCGGTAGGGGACGGGAAAGCGTATCAATTGACGAACCATGCTTAAGGGAGAGGAGCAGAACCAGAAGTGCAAGGCAAAGGCAGTCCATAGTCCGAGCCCTCTTGCCATCCCACCAAAGAAGACCCAAACTGGACTCGCCGGGTTGAATCGAACTGATGACTTGTGAGAAATCGAAATCTACGAGATGAAATCGAAATGAGGTAGCGAGTCGCCGTAAAATTGAGTTTTCAAGATGAAACTGTTGGCTGGAAAGACATGATGAAATTGTAGAAGAAACTGTCGGTGACCAAGCGACCTGCCTAAGAAACAGATTAAACGGAACCACACAAGAAAATAACCTAGATGATCTCGCAAACATTACTATGACATGAGCGAGACCGGGGGGAGGGGGGGGGGGAGGCAGCATATCTTTGATGGGTGCAAGTACATCCTATAAAATATAAATAGTTTTGGTTTTAACACTAATTATTGTATTTAATACTAGCATAATGGTTAAAATGCACCTAATAATAGTTTGAGATCAATGGTTGAATCCTCTATACTATTTTGCACCCTTTATATTTTTTTTATACTTCCGCCACTGAGCGAGACTAACAACAGAACTTAGGCTGTACTAACTCCTCCACACGCAAAGAATAACGAGGATGTAAACTCCGGATATAATCACACTAATACTATGGCCACAGTACTAACTCAAGATGGAATTGCTGGTCGGAAAGACATGATGAAATTGTATAACATTTATGATCTCACAATATTGTTTTCGTAAATCACTTTTTAAATCATGTATATATTACATTCCCGCACAATTCAATACATGGAAATAAACTTTTTTGTTTTTTGTTTTATTAAGTTCTATTTAAAAATTATCTCTAAAATTAAAATATTAATTCCATCTATCTATGCGCAATGCGGGATAGATACATTATATCATGCATTTGTAGTTCTTTAGTGCTTTGACGAGTATTATAAACTTACACTTTATGATATATTTCTCAAATACCGCTCATCTTCATAACCAATGTGAATATGACTTGGACTATATATATATATATATTTTTTTTTGACGTATATGACTTAGACTATTACTACAAGAAAGCTAGCCGCAAATAGATAGATTTTCCGATGGAAACGTATTCGTCAGAAATTTTCGACAGATTACCGACGGATATCCGATAATTTTCCGAAAACATTATATCCGTTAGAAATTAAGAACATTGATGTTACCGTTGTAGTAGCTGTTGTCGGAGCCGTTATGTTCCGACGGATTTCCGACGGGTATCTCTATATCCGTCGGAAATCCGTCAAAATTTTTGAACGTTATTATAGCCGTTGTCCGAGCCGTTATGTTCTTACAGATTTCTGACGAAATTCTGACGGACTGTGATTCTATATATTTGTTCCCATCATTCTCCATTCATTTACAATTACAAACTCTTTCTATAATACCTTATTTCAAATTATCTTCTTCAAAATATTTTCTTGAAATGTCTGCTTCAAATAATTTTTGATCATGGATGAATGGAGAAATGAGAAATCCGGAGTCAGACTTATTAAATGACGAGTATGCCCAAGGCATAAGCGAATTCATGGAAGTGGCAGAAAATCAACAACGAACTAAAAAAAGTGGTAAGTTAAAATGTCCATGTTTACTTTGCCGGAATTCTCGTAATATTAAGGTAGAGTTAGTTTGGCATCACTTGTATGCCAATGGGTTTATGCCGGAGTACAAGATATGGTATTTACACGGGGAACAAAATTATGAGTATGGTAGTACTAGCGAACCACATATTGCTGATAGTATAGGAGAACGAATGGAAGTGGATGTCGGTGTATGAACAATTGAGATGGTGAGTGATGCATTTAGGGAGAATATGCAGTCAGCTAGTGATGATAGAGTTAGGGTTGAGGAACCTAATTTAGAAGCTTGACGGTTTTTTGATATATTAGATGCAACGAAGCAGCTATTACATAGCGGCTGTAGAGAAGGTCATTCCCCATTATCATCTACTAGTAGAATGATGACTATCAAGACAGACTTCAATTTGGCGGAGGAATGTGTCGATGCGATGGCGGATTTTGTGAAAGATATTTTGCCTGAAGATAATCTTTCACCTGCATCATACTACGAGGTACAAAAACTTGTAGCTGGTCTTGGTTTGCCATATCAAATGATAGATGTGTGCATCGATAAGTGTATGATATATTGGAGAGAAAATAAAAACCGCAACAGATGTCACCATCTATTGAGACACAATTTAGATGTTATGCACGTTGAGAAAAACTCTTTTGACAACATCATAAACACGTTTTTAAATGCCCAAGGGAAAATGAAAGACAACATGAAGTCTAGATTAAACTTGCCATTGTATTGCGCTCGAGATTTTCTTGAAGTTCTTCCTAATGGTAAATGTCATTTTTCTTCGTATCGGTTGCAAGCTGATAAGAAGCAAGCATTTTTTGATTGGATTCGGAATGATGTCAAATTCACTGATGGTTATGCATCTAATCTACGAAATTGCATCGATTATGATGAAGGCAAGTTTACTGGGATGAAGAGTCATGATTGTCATGTTGTGATGCAGCGGCTCCTTCCAAATTCCTTTGCGCATCTGCTTTATAAAGATGTCCACCAAGTAATTGCAGGTATATATCATTTTTATAATTCATATAAGTTTTAACATGTATTATATATATATATATATATATCTTAATTTTATAAATGTTTTATATGCAGCTGTTGGTTCTTTTTTTTTGGATTTATGCACTAGAACACTTATAGTGGATGGTATTAAAAATTTAGAAGCTAATATACCAGTAATTATTTGCAATCTTGAAAAGATTTTTTTGCCATTTTTCTTTGATGTTATGGAACATCTTCCAATCCATCTTCCACGAGAAGCAGCACTAGGAGAGTATGTTCAATACCATTGGATGTATCCTTTTGAGCGGTACATGTTTCATCAGAAAAAGGTTAAAAATTTAAACAAAATTGAGGTATCTATTGTCTCACAGAGCCTTAATGAAGAAGCCTCACACTTTGCTGAATATTATTTTTCTTCGCAAGTTCGTACAAAGAGTAGACATCCAAGTCGCCATGATGATCGAGGTGAGCGATCAATTTACCCCATGTATGCCCCTAAGTTATTTTTTCAAGTTGGTCAAGCGAGTGGAAAAGGAAAGAAGCGAAAACTTTCACATTGGGAGTTTACAAAATTGCATACGTATATCCTAACAAACTTTGAGGATATTACAGAATATGAAAGGTAAAACATGTTTAGTAATTTAAATTATAAAATCATCCTAAATGTTTGGTAACCTTACATATGTGGTGTTTTTGCAGGATCTACATAGCGTAAATACGTGGTTACTTTCCGGAAAAATCAGAAAAGAACTTCAAGTCCAAAAGGAGACATAATTTATGTTGGCTACAATTCTACGTAAGTGATTAATTAAATACGGTTATTCAGTTTATTTTTGAATGATTAATTAAAGAATATAATAATTTATAATTTTTTTCTAAATTTAATATGCTTCTAAAGGAATTAAAAGTGGTCAATCATTTCCGGCATGGTTAGTGGAAATCGTGAATGGTCCTAAATATCTCATTTCTTCATACCCTAGGTATTGCACTAGGAGATATGCATTTCGGGTATATGATGAAGAAAGAATGAGGCCAACTTCAGATTATGGTATTTCGACTCAATCTGGTAATTTAGTCTATTATGACATTCTGAGAGAAATATTAGAAGTTCACTACCCAGAAATTATGGACTTGAGATGCACTGATTTTTTTCTGTGATCGGTATGATCCACGTCTTGGGAGTGGTGTTCGAGTGGACCAATTTGGTGTGATATCTGTTCATTCAACACGAAGACTAGATAAATATGACCTTTTCATTCTAGCGTCTCAAGCAGACAAGGTATTTTAACTTATATTATATATGTATTATTTATATCAACAATTTTATGTATGGTAGTTAATTATAATTTTGTTTTAGGTTTGCTACATCTGTTATCCTCGAGTTACACGTCCGGCCAACGCGTGGATCACAGTTACTGCAATTAACCCAAGAGGAAGAATATATGGAGTACCCGAACACGATGCTTTGCAACCAATTAGCATTGTTTTAATGGATCCGGTGGAGCATTCTTTTGATATCGATCTTGTGGTTGATTTTACAGAAATCGGGGATGATATAATCCACTCAAACTTAGAGGAAGAACATGGTGAATTTTATGACGATTCAGACTTAATTCCATCAGAAGGATCATCGTCTGATTCAGAGTAGTTCATTAAAATTATTTGAGTTGTTTTTAGTTGATGATATTTTTATTTGTATATTTGAATATACTAGTACTTTCATAATTCAAAAACAATTAAAACAGAATAAAAAAAACTAATCCTAAAAATTTAATGTTTGGCAATATTTTGTTTAAATTTTTAGAAACAAAAAACCAATAATGTGTTCGGCATTATACTGTGAAACCACATAACTGTGAAACATCAATAAAAACCATGAAACCCCTAAACCATCAGAAATCCATCGGTAATTTCCGATGGGTTTCCGACGGACAACCTCATGCCGTCAGAAATTACCGACGAAATTCTGACGGACTGTGATTCTATATATTTGTTCCCATCATTCTCCATTCATTTACAATTACAAACTCTTTCTATAATACCTTATTCCAAATTATCTTCTTCAAAATATTTTCTTGAAATGTCTGCTTCAAATAATTTTTGATCATGGATGAATGGAGAAATGAGAAATCCGGAGTCAGACTTATTAAATGACGAGTATGCCCAAGGCATAAGCGAATTCATGGAAGTGGCGGAAAATCAACAACGAACTAAAAAAAGTGGTAAGTTAAAATGTCCATGTTTACTTTGCCGGAATTCTCGTAATATTAAGGTAGAGTTAGTTTGGCATCACTTGTATGCCAATGGGTTTATGCCGGAGTACAAGATATGGTATTTACACGGGGAACAAAATTATGAGTATGGTAGTACTAGCGAACCACATATTGCTGATAGTATAGGAGAACGAATGGAAGTGGATGTCGGTGTATGAACAATTGAGATGGTGAGTGATGCATTTAGGGAGAATATGCAGTTAGCTAGTGATGATAGAGTTAGGGTTGAGGAACCTAATTTAGAAGCTTGACGGTTTTTTGATATATTAGATGCAACGAAGCAGCTATTACATAGCGGCTGTAGAGAAGGTCATTCCCCATTATCATCTACTAGTAGAATGATGACTATCAAGACAGACTTCAATTTGGCGGAGGAATGTGTCGATGCGATAGCGGATTTTGTGAAAGATATTTTGCCTGAAGATAATCTTTCACCTGCATCATACTACGAGGTACAAAAACTTGTAGCTGGTCTTGGTTTGCCGTATCAAATGATAGATGTGTGCATCGATAAGTGTATGATATATTGGAGAGAAAATAAAAACCGCAACAGATGTCACCATCTATTGAGACACAATTTAGATGTTATGCACGTTGAGAAAAACTCTTGTGACAACATCATAAACACGTTTTTAAATGCCCAAGGGAAAATGAAAGACAACATGAAGTCTAGATTAAACTTGCCATTGTATTGCGCTCGAGATTTTCTTGAAGTTCTTCCTAATGGTAAATGTCCTTTTTTTACGTATCGGTTGGAAGCTGATAAGAAGCAAGCATTTTTTGATTGGATT
The DNA here is from genome assembly GCA_028015245.1 of Cardamine occulta. Lineage (NCBI taxonomy): Eukaryota > Viridiplantae > Streptophyta > Magnoliopsida > Brassicales > Brassicaceae > Cardamine > Cardamine occulta. The sequence continues at coordinate 11,673,720 of CM051375.1, forward strand.
CGGAATGATGTCAAATTCACTGATGGTTATGCATCTAATCTACGAAATTGCATCGATTATGATGAAGGCAAGTTTACTGGGATAAAGAGTCATGATTGTCATGTTGTGATGCAGCGGCTCCTTCCAAATTCCTTTGCGCATCTGCTTTATAAAGATGTCCACCAAGTAATTGCAGGTATATATCATTTTTATAATTCATATAAGTTTTAACATGTATTATATATATATATATCTTAATTTTATAAATGTTTTATATGCAGCTGCTGGTTCTTTTTTTTTGGATTTATGCACTAGAACACTTATAGTGGATGGTATTAAAAATTTAGAAGCTAATATACCAGTAATTATTTGCAATCTTGAGAAGATTTTTTTACCATTTTTCTTTGATGTTATGGAACATCTTCCAATCCATTTTCCACGAGAAGCAGCACTAGGAGAGTATGTTCAATACCATTGGATGTATCCTTTTGAGCGGTACATGTTTTATCAGAAAAAAGGTTAAAAATTTAAACAAAATTGAGGTATCTATTGTCTCACAGAGCCTTAATGAAGAAGCCTCACATTTTGCTGAATATTATTTTTCTTCGGAAGTTCGTACAAAGAGTAGACGTCCAAGTCGCCATGATGATCGAGGTGAGCGATCGATTTACCCCATGTATGCCCCTAAGTTATTTTTTCAAGTTGGTCAAGCGAGTGGAAAAGGAAAGAAGCGAAAACTTTCACATTGGGAGTTTACACAATTGCATACGTATATCCTAACAAACTGTGAGGATATTACAGAATATGAAAGGTAAAACATGTTTAATAATTTAAATTATAAAATCATCCTAAATGTTTGGTAACCTTACATATGTGGTGTTTTTGCAGGATCTACATAGCGTAAATACGTGGTTACTTTCCGGAAAAATCAGAAAAGAACTTCAAATCCAAAAGGAGACATAATTTATGTTTTGGCTACAATTCTACGTAAGTGATTAATTAAATACGGTTATTCAGTTTATTTTTGAATGATTAATTAAAGAATATAATAATTTATAATTTTTTTCTAAATTTAATATGTTTCTGAAGGAATTAAAAGTGGTCAATCATTTCCGGCATGGTTAGTGGAAATCGTGAATGGTCCTAAATATCTCATTTCTTCATACCCTAGGTATTGCACTAGGAGATATGCATTTCGGGTATATGATGAAGAAAGAATGAGGCCAACTTCAGATTATGGTATTTCGACTCAATCTGGTAATTTAGTCTATTATGACATTCTGAGAGAAATATTAGAAGTTCACTACCCAGAAATTATGGACTTGAGATGCACTGATTTTTTTCTGTGATCGGTATGATCCACGTCTTGGGAGTGGTGTTCGAGTGGACCAATTTGGTGTGATGTCTGTTCATTCAACATGGAGACTAGATAAATATGACCTTTTCATTCTAGTGTCTCAAGCAGACAAGGTATTTTAACTTATATTATATATGTATTATTTATATCAACAATTTTATGTATGGTAGTTAATTATAATTTTGTTTTAGGTTTGCTACATCTGTTATCCTCGAGTTACACGTCCGGCCAACGCGTGGATCACAGTTACTGCAATTAACCCAAGAGGAAGAATATATGGAGTACCCGAACACGATGCTTTGCAACCAATTAGCATTGTTTTAATGGATCCGGTGGAGCATTCTTTTGATATCGATCTTGTGGTTGATTTTACAGAAATCGGGGATGATATAATCCACTCAAACTTAGAGGAAGAACATGGTGAATTTTATGACGATTCAGACTTAATTCCATCAGAAGGATCATCGTCTGATTCAGAGTAGTTCATTAAAATTATTTGAGTTGTTTTTAGTTGATGATATTTTTATTTGTATATTTGAATATACTAGTACTTTCATAATTCAAAAACAATTAAAACAGAATAAAAAAAAACTAATCCTAAAAATTTAATGTTTGGCAATATTTTGTTTAAATTTTTAGAAACAAAAAACCAATAATGTGTTCGGCATTATTTTGTGAAACCACATAACTGTGAAACATCAATAAAAACCATGAAACCCCTAAACCATCAGAAATCCGTCGGTAATTTCCGATGGGTTTCGAACGGACAACCTCGTGCCGTCGAGAAATTAAGCGAAATTTGACGGACTGTGATTCTATATATTTGTTCCCATCATTCTCCATTCATTTACAATTACAAACTCTTTCTATAATACCTTATTCCAAATTATCTTCTTCAAAATATTTTCTTGAAATGTCTGCTTCAAATAATTTTTGATCATGGATGAATGGAGAAATAGAAATCGAGTCAGACTTATTAAATGAGCCAGTATGCCCAAGGCATAAGCGAATTCATGGAAGTGGCGGAAAATCAACAACTAACTAAAAAAGTGGTAAGTTAAAATGTCCATGTTTACTTTTTGGCCGAATTCTCGTAATATTAAGGTAGAGTTAGTTTGGCATCACTTGTATGCCAATGGGTTTATGCCGGAGTACAAGATATGGTATTTACACGGGGAACAAAATTATGAGTATGGTAGTACTAGCGAACCACATATTGCTGATAGTATAGGAGAACGAATGGAAGTGGATGTCGGTGTATGAACAATTGAGATGGTGAGTGATGCATTTAGGGAGAATATGCAGTCAGCTAGTGATGATAGAGTTAGGGTTGAGGAACCTAATTTAGAAGCTTGACGGTTTTTTGATATATTAGATGCAACGAAGCAGCTATTACATAGCGGCTGTAGAGAAGGTCATTCCCCATTATCATCTACTAGTAGAATGATGACTATCAAGACAGACTTCAATTTGGCGGAGGAATGTGTCGATGCGATAGCGGATTTTGTGAAAGATATTTTGCCTGAAGATAATCTTTCACCTGCATCATACTACGAGGTACAAAAACTTGTAGCTGGTCTTGGTTTGCCGTATCAAATGATAGATGTGTGCATCGATAAGTGTATGATATATTGGAGAGAAAATAAAAACCGCAACATATGTCACCATCTATTGAGACACAATTTAGATGTTATGCACGTTGAGAAAAACTCTTGTGACAACATCATAAACACGTTTTTAAATGCCCAAGGGAAAATGAAAGACAACATGAAGTCTAGATTAAACTTGCCATTGTATTGCGCTCGAGATTTTCTTGAAGTTCTTCCTAATGGTAAATGTCATTTTTTTACGTATCGGTTGGAAGCTGATAAGAAGCAAGCATTTTTTGATTGGATTCGGAATGATGTCAAATTCACTGATTGTTATGCATCTAATCTACGAAATTGCATCGATTATGATGAAGGCAAGTTTACTGGGATAAAGAGTCATGATTGTCATGTTGTGATGCAGCGACTCCTTCTAAATTCCTTTGCGCATCTGCTTTATAAAGATGTCCACCAAGTAATTGCAGGTATATATCATTTTTATAATTCATATAAGTTTTAACATGTATTATATATATATATATATATATATATCTTAATTTTATAAATGTTTTATATGCAGCTGTTGGTTCTTTTTTTTTGGATTTATGCACTAGAACACTTATAGTGGATGGTATTAAAAATTTAGAAGGTAATATACCAGTAATTATTTGCAATCTTGAGAAGATTTTTTTGCCATTTTTCTTTGATGTTATGGAACATCTTCCAATCCATCTTCCACGAGAAGCAGCACTAGGAGAGTATGTTCAATACCATTGGATGTATCCTTTTGAGCGGTACATGTTTCATCAGAAAAAGGTTAAAAATTTAAACAAAATTGAGGTATCTATTGTCTCACAGAGCCTTAATGAAGAAGCCTCACATTTTGCTGAATATTATTTTTCTTCGGAAGTTCGTACAAAGAGTAGATGTCCAAGTCGCCATGATGATCGAGGTGAGCGATCGATTTACCCCATGTATGCCCCTAAGTTATTTTTTCAAGTTGGTCAAGCGAGTGGAAAAGGAAAGAAGCAAAAACTTTCACATTGGGAGTTTACACAATTGCATACGTATATCCTAACAAACTGTGAGGATATTACAGAATATGAAAGGTAAAACATGTTTAATAATTTAAATTATAAAATCATCCTAAATGTTTGGTAACCTTACATATGTGGTGTTTTTGCAGGATCTACATAGCGTAAATACGTGGTTACTTTCCGGAAAAATCAGAAAAGAACTTCAAATCCAAAAGGAGACATAATTTATGTTTTGGCTACAATTCTACGTAAGTGATTAATTAAATACGGTTATTCAGTTTATTTTTGAATGATTAATTAAAGAATATAATAATTTATAATTTTTTTCTAAATTTAATATGTTTCTGAAGGAATTAAAAGTGGTCAATCATTTCCGGCATGGTTAGTGGAAATCGTGAATGGTCCTAAATATCTCATTTCTTCATACCCTAGGTATTGCACTAGGAGATATGCATTTCGGGTATATGATGAAGAAAGAATGAGGCCAACTTCAGATTATGGTATTTCGACTCAATCTGGTAATTTAGTCTATTATGACATTCTGAGAGAAATATTAGAAGTTCACTACCCAGAAATTATGGACTTGAGATGCACTGATTTTTTTCTGTGATCGGTATGATCCACGTCTTGGGAGTGGTGTTCGAGTGGACCAATTTGGTGTGATGTCTGTTCATTCAACATGGAGACTAGATAAATATGACCTTTTCATTCTAGTGTCTCAAGCAGACAAGGTATTTTAACTTATATTATATATGTATTATTTATATCAACAATTTTATGTATGGTAGTTAATTATAATTTTGTTTTAGGTTTGCTACATCTGTTATCCTCGAGTTACACGTCCGGCCAACGCGTGGATCACAGATTCTGCAATTAACCCAAGAGGAAGAATATATGGAGTACCCGAACACGATGCTTTGCAACCAATTAGCATTGTTTTAATGGATCCGTGGAGCATTCTTTTGATATCGATCTTGTGGTTGATTTTACAGAAATCGGGGATGATATAATCCACTCAAACTTAGAGGAAGAACATGGTGAATTTTATGACGATTCAGACTTAATTCCATCAGAAGGATCATCGTCTGATTCAGAGTAGTTCATTAAAATTATTTGAGTTGTTTTTAGTTGATGATATTTTTATTTGTATATTTGAATATACTAGTACTTTCATAATTCAAAAACAATTAAAACAGAATAAAAAAAAACTAATCCTAAAAATTTAATGTTTGGCAATATTTTGTTTAAATTTTTAGAAACAAAAAACCAATAATGTGTTCGGCATTATACTGTGAAACCACATAACTGTGAAACATCAATAAAAACTATGAAACCCCTAAACCATCAGAAATCCGTCGGTAATTTCCGATGGGTTTCCGACGGACAACCTCATGCCGTCAGAAATTACCGACGGATTTCTGACGGTTTAGGGGTTTCATAGTTTTATTTTGTCACTGATTACACAGTTAACCTCAGAACACATTTCTAATAGTATATACACCATAAGGTATAAGACATTTAAAACTTGTTTTGAATGTATGAGATGTTTTAAAAATATTTCATGAATTACACAAACTGTTACATAATGTTTTAAAAATATGTTTTAACTTACATATGTTACATATCTCATACATATCTCATAAGTAATATATCATAGTATATACATATCTAAATTGAAACGAATAGAAAAGAACCCCGAAACCACATAACAGTTAGAAATCCGTCAGAAATTACTGACGGATTTTCGACGGATGCCAGCAAACACGTGTCTATTGTCAAGGTTTGCACGGGTTTGAGTGGCCAATGACAAGACATGCAGGCTGTCAGAAATCCGTCGGATATTTCCTACAGATTTCCGACGGCATTGAAAATTTTAACCCCCAATTCTCTTTTAGTCTCTCGTGTGCCTAAATTTTTGCGTGACGGTCGGAAATTTCCGACAAATTTCAGACGCAAGAGCAAAATTTAGGCGCGAGTGTTCTCGAAACTCTACATGTATTTAATTTTTTTGGATACCGATGGATTTCTGACGGATATGTCCGTCGGAAATTCTGTTTTATAAACAACTTCGTCTTCTCCGTTTCGCCATTCGCGAAAACAGAAGAAAACCTCCAAAAAAAAAATTCTTAGATTCGTAGCTTTTGGATCAAATCGAACCACATGGCCCAAAATCCTAACAATTTGTAAGTTCCTTTCAATTAGTTTTACATTTATATGGTTTATTAGTTAGATTTTTATGTGTTTTAGATTTTGAAATTTTGAATGGTTAGATTAAGGATTGGTTGGCTAGATTGTTAGATTTAGGATTTGAATGGTTAGATTTAGGATTTGAAAACTTTGAATTGTCTGTTTGATTTTATAAAATTTTGTGATTTTGAGATTTAATTTAAAGTAAGATTTTAGAATGATTTAAAAATTAATGAGGATTTTGATATTAAAATTATTTTATTTTATGTGTAAATTTTATGTTTTAATTTTGATATTGAATTTTTTTAATTTATTATAAACTTTTTTTTTAAATTGTTTTAATTTTATGTGTTACAATTTGTTTTCGAATTATTATGAATTTTAATATTTATTATATATTAATCATATTTATTATATATTAATTATATAGTTATTTGATTTTTAATATTTTTAATATTTTTTATATTTAACATTGTATTTTTAATTTTTTCAGGAACTATGGTGCATTTTATCGACCGCGTTCCGATGGGGGTGGCGGTTCCCATGCGGCACGACGACGTTTGAGTCGTAGTCAATCTGAGGTTCAAGAAACTTAAGAACCCGTTGGAGCGGCTTTTTTCCTGATGCAAATGAGTGTCGAAGATTTTGTGGCACAACCAGGAAGAGAGAATCACTCTTTGCTGCATCCGGAATGTGAAGTCTGATCGATTTGGTAAGTTCTTTTATTTTTTAATTTTTCTAATTCTTTTATATAATTTTCAAATTTTTTTAATATATCATTTTTGTAGGTTTGACCATTCAGGTAATGGAATCTCAAAATCTATTAACCGAATGCTGAACGGGATGCTACAACGTCCATACCCGACGTACACAAGCATGCCTATGGATGAATCAAGAAATGTGGTTTTGACAATTTGCGGTAAAATTTTATTATTTATTAAATATATTTTTAATATTAAATATTTTATTTTTAATCTCAATTTTATTTTTGCAACAAGAATTCACATGGAAGCCGCAACTCACGTCTATAGTTAGACTTGAGTTCGATAAAAAAGCTGGATTAATGTACTCTCGTAAGCTGAACGAGTGGAAGGACAAGTGGAATGCAAATGACATTCCAAGAGAGTTGCTTGCGAACCCAGAGCTATAGAACGGGTTCATAGAGTATTGGAAGCAAGAGAAGACCATTACCGATGTTGCAACCCATTCTACCAACTGCAGGAGCGACCGGAGAGGAAAAGGAATGGCGATGCATAATTTGGGAGCAACAAGAAAGAAAACACGGTGCAAACAACTTGTACGTTATTTCATTCACAATATTTATATTTAAATTATAGTTTAAATTTATTCATTTATTTATTATAGTTTCAAAAAGATGGTGTGGAACCATCGAACCTGAGGTTGCTCATCGATTTCCACACTAACAAGAAGACTGATCTCATAAAAGATGGAGTTGCTCAGGAGATCGTCGACACCGTGAACTGGCTTGGTGAGGAGTTTCTCCATTCTCAACCAACCGATGATGGAACTCCTGTCTGTATAGAAGTTCCAATCGACACATTGAACCAGGTTAGTTTTTAAAAATATTTTCTTATATTTTTTTTTGTATTTTACTTGTTATTTACATAAACTTTCCTTTTAATTTGTTTTGCAGGCTACTCCAAAAACCAAAGGTCATTTTTTTGGTCTTCCACAAGATTCGGCATTATCTATGTCTTCACGGTTCTCTTCAAGTTCGGATATTAGGACGAAACTTATAGAAAAAACTACCAAACTTGAGAGTTTGAAGACAAATGTTGGTACACCTGAAGATGCTCGGAGGATGGATCAGGAGCAAATGAGATGACAAGCGCAAGATGTGCAAGACATGAGAACTTAAATGGAAGAAATGCGAGCATTCATGGCTCGATACCCGCCACCGCCGCCACCGCCACAATAGTTTTCTAGTTTTTTAATTTGTTTTTAATTTAAATTTATAAATTTTATTTTATTTTGTTTGAATATTAGATAAATTCATATTTAATTTTAATTTCAAAATTTTATTTATTGAATTTTAATTTAATTTAAATTTTTAATATATGTAAATTAAAATTATTATATTTAATTAATAAAAAAATAAAAAAATTATAAATCCATCGGAAAATTATCCGTTGGAAATCGTCGATATTATATCCGTCGGAAAAATGTTTGACGGATTTCCGATAGATATAATACCGACGGATTTCCGACAGATAATTTTTCGACGGAATTCGACGGATATGATCCCGACGGATTCTCGACGGACAATTTTCCGACGGATATGATACCAACGGATTCCCGATGGATAATTTCTGACGGATTTCCGACGGATTTACCAACTGACGAAATCTGTTGGTAATCTGTCGGAAATATGACCTTCGGCAATCTGTCGGAAATTTCGAAGGATTTCCGACAAATTTTTCATTTCCGACGAGTTAGAACAGATGGTTGATGCCATCGGAAATCCCTCGGAACAAGCGGTTTTCGACAGTATAATCCGTCTGTTTCCGGCTGTTTTTTTGTAGTGTATTAATTTTTTATATTTTTATATAGTATTTATAATTATAGACCTTCAGTTGAAGTAGTCTAATGTTAGTTTCATCAATATATATATTGAAGTTTGCGGAAACTATAATTCTCAGAGAAGACTGGTGTAATGACCGAGTAACTTTTGTCCACTCTTCATTTCATATAGCACTTTGACTTTTCTCACGAACCCCAGAGACTTCGCCTGATTCATGTACAACATCGAGCTTCTCAAAAGAAACAGAGTATCTCTATTTCCATAACAAACTTAGAGGAGGGAAAAGACTACTCGACGCCCTCTATATCAACAATTGGATCCTTCTCTACTGTCGGATATGTGACAGCATCTCTGAAAAATAGTAACTGTGACTTCTGAGTGCTTCAATACATAATCCTTCACCTGTGACCCTATTTATAACACTTGTTGCATTGGGATGGTAACCAATAAAATGAAATATAGACATTACAGGTAGGAGTGATCTTGTAGGGATACATACTTAGAATAGACGATAATAGCTTTTGAAGATTAACTTCAACCAAACATGTGCCAACTCCAAGCATAAACAATTTTATTAAGTTTTATATGTGATTAATTAGACGATCATCTTATTTACTTTTTATAAATAGTTTAGTTTTTTTAAGAAATGACATGATACACAACTAAGTTCAATTACTAATGATGTATTTATTCACTTTATTGTGAAATCGATTTTGGAAGAAATAAAAAGTATAATCAAACTACCTAACAAAATTTGGTTACTAATGATGTATTTATTCACTTTATTATGACTCCTATCTCAAGTATAAATCAAACTACCTAACAAAATTCGAACTTAGAACCACTTGTTGAACCTGTCAAATGTCAACAAGGTATCCTTGGTAACTATAATTAATCTAGTTACTTTAAGATGTACATATTCGAAGAAGAAAAGTATTTCAAACCGTTGATAAGATACATATCAATATATCATTAGTCCTTTTTATTCATGATTTCTTTTAAATTTATTTCATTACATTTTCAAATATTATACTGAGATAATGTAATTATCTAATCGTCAACCAAAGGTCCAAAACTAAAGCGTTATAACGAAACGGCCGGGACATATTTCTTTTCAACTGCTAATTGCCTTAACATCCCAAGTTTTAGATTAGTAAGTTTATTTTAATGGAACGCAACCCCATGAGTGAAGCGGACCCTACTCGTTAAAAGACATAGAACACAACCCTACATCGAAATTCTCAAATCCTTCACATTGCATGTAATAATTTTGTCTCTTTAACTCTCATCCTCTCCTTAGGCTTATTATCTTTCCCATTTATAAAATTATGCTCTTTTATGATCCCTTGGAATAGTTGTTCAAGTACAATACCCGTTTTTAAGGCAAGTGTCTCTCTGGGTAGAGAGAGAGAGAGAGAGAGAGAGAGAGAGAGAGAGAAGCTTTTCACCTATATAATTGCTCATCTCATCTTCTATCTATTCCTCAACACAAACAACTTGTTTGGTCTGATTTCTCCGATCGATCATGGCTAACTCTGGAACGGCAACTGAGCAACTCTGTTACATCCCTTGCAACTTTTGCAACATAGTTCTTGCGGTATAATTTCTATATACGTATAATTTTGTTTTTGACGACCTATACATAAAGACTATATATATTTCATGTTTTCTATAACGGATCTATGCTTCTGCAAATCTTGTATATATATAAAGATATAATCAGGCATAGATCTACTTTTCTTTCCTTTGTACTATATATTGGTTTCTGATAAAGAGAGTAGTGCGCGCGGCTCCTTTCATCAGTTCCACTATCTTACAAACGTTCAACGTTCTCATCAATTTAAATCGGTTATAATTTATTTTTATTAGTAATAACAAATATTTCGTTTAGTTTCTGGTGCCAGAGAGAAGTCACCATCCTTGTGCTGTCCATGACTTTTTCCCATCATATAGATTTACTTCTTCTCTTTCACAGCTTTTCTCAGTGGAAAGTCATACTTGTAGCATTATACTTACAATTTAAGTTGTGAATCAGAAGATGAAAGATTTTGAATAGTCATGCATATGTATGTGTGTCTTATTCACCAATTTATAAGAGACTGTATATGATTAAAAAGGAGTCACTTGCAGAACCTACGTGGTTGCTGTAACAATAGACAAGATGATCATCATATGTAAGTCACACTTATTATGTTTTATTAGTAATTAAATTTGATTACATTATTTTCACTCCCCTTTTGTTTTTATTTGGCTTTGCAAACCCCAAAAGATAGGCATATAGCAATATTTTGTGATTATTGTGAAATGATGAATATCTGTTGCATAAAATTCATAGAAGCTATTCGTCGATATGTGTTTATGGATCTGGTGGACAAACCCAATCGTCCAAGAAAGAAAATACATTAATTAATATGTGTTTGGTTAAAATGTGAAGGTGAGTGTCCCATGCAGCAGTCTGTTCGACATCGTGACCGTCCGATGCGGGCACTGCACCAATCTGTGGTCTGTAAATATGGCAGCTGCTCTTCAGTCGCTTTCACGCCCTAATTTCCAGGTCACTTTCTCTTTCTCCCTCTCTCCTCAATTGCCTAATTTTTTAGAGGTTTATTGTAATTTATTAAACCATCCCTCTGAAATTTAGGGCTCTTTTGTTTGTTTTGAAATATGAATGATAGACAGAGATCTGAGCCTCTTGTTGCATGTTTCTGCCTTCAGCCGCCGTCTACATCTGCATAGCCCCAAAAAAATATATTATTACTTAACTATTTAATTCAAATTTATTTAATTTTCCTTTTTCCAGCTGTGACTGATATCTGCAGCCTTTTAGTAATTTCTTTTTTATTCATAGAGCCCTAGCTTATGTTTGATCTAGACTGATGTGGGCTACTTCTTCTTTGATTGATTGACATGAATGTGAGGGTTTCATAGGTTTGTTTTCTTTTATTTTTCTAAATATATTCTCTGATTCCTTTCTTTAAAGGTTTTGTCTTTTACCACTCTTCAACATTAAGAAACGTCTTTTAGTTGGTCCAATTTATTTTTCTCTTTTAAGTTCCTAAATTAGACAATACATACATGATTGCTACCTAATCCCATTTTTGGTTATGAAAAGTCCAAGAAAAGTCAAGTAATTTTATTAAACGTAACACTTATATTTTAAAACAACTTAGCATTACCAAGTGTCGTTAGCTCAACTGGTAAAGATTTTAGATAAATATTAGAGGTCTTAAAAACAAAAGTTTCGTTCGCTGGTTCGAGTAACGCTTGAGACAAAACTAATATTACATGATATAGTTTCGGGTCTGAGGGGATTACGGATTTCGACCCAGAACTTCTTGGTATTAAAAAAAAAATAATAACTTAGCATTTATATTTTCATTAATTGAGGATTAAATATGGAATAGGCAACAAACTATTCAACACCAGAGTATGGATCTTCCTCAAGAGGCCACAAACTCTCTTCCAGAATTTCAACTCGTACCATAACTGAGCAACGGGTCGTTAACCATCGTAAGTAATTTGCTCAAGAGGACACATTCTTCTTTAAAAAAAAAAAAATTCTTAAGGACACATTCTTCTTTTTATTTAGAACTAAAGAAGTAAACATGAAAAGTAATTTGTGTATATTCTAAAATATCTTATATTCTCTTTCAGCTCCGGAGAAGCGCCAGCGAGTACCTTCAGCGTACAATCAATTCATAAAGTAACAAAAAGTTCATAGGCTTAAATATATTATATACACATAATTATGCATATATAATGTAACTGATCTTTACGTGTGTATAAATGGAAAATTCTGAAGAGAGGAAATTCAGAGGATCAAGGCGAATAATCCAGACATAAGCCACAGAGAAGCATTCAGCACCGCCGCCAAGAATGTAAGTTTTCATTTTCTTATGAAAAGCGTTTTTAAAGAAGTGGGGCTTTCTTGAGAGCGCGTTAAGAAAAATTGCTAATAATAGTAAGCGTTAAAGACTGTGATTTATTTAGAGTTAATATGCGTGAGGATTATCGACTTGAGGGTTAATTAGGGCTGAAATGCCGCAGCTTATAGCTATAAACTGCTTCGATATAGAACATATTAGAATTATAGTTTTAAAAGAAAATTCAGAAGGGCTTTGTAGGGTTAGACAGTAGGGGTAGGCCAAAAACCCAGACCCAAAGAACCAAACTAAACCGGACTCGAAAAAAGAAACTGAACTTGAACAAAAACCGATAAAATATGTGAATGGATCTTAAACTTCAATATTCGAAAACCGAACCCGAACTAAACCAAAACCCCGAACAAATAACCAAAATACTAAATATAAATATATATATATATATATATATAATATGTGAATTATATTTTGACTTGATATAATTCAATAACTAAAACTTACAATTATAAACCTAAAGATATTAATTATTAAGATCAAAATAAGTAAAAATATCCAAAAAGGCTTTGTAGTGATCTTAAATAGGTTAAACCAGCGTGGGAAATTAACTGATTCACAAGTATTATTTTTTTATTAGTTTTTAAGTATAGTTATTTACTATTAACATTTAGCAAGTAATATTGATCTTCACTGAAAGTAAACTATTGTCTATCATATTTTTATTTAATTTATAATATAAACTAGTTAGAAACAAATATTAACTTTTTAAAAAATATAACACAAAAGAAGATTAAAAGTTTTAAAAATTACAGACCGGTCTATAAAACTGCAGTGAAAAAGCGGGGTGATAATGTTGAGATCCTACAATCCTAGTTCTTCATTCACTGCCATACAAACTGCAAAGGCCCATAAACATTTTACTCAGCTACGAAACCGGTTAGATTGAATGGCGTAATTTCGTTTGACTAACTTTATAATAGAGAATGACCTTAAAGTTCTAAAAGTTACATATGAATCTCAGACAAAGGATATCAACATAAACTTTCTCATTGAGGTTTAAAATGTCAAATAATATCTAATTTACCAACCAAAAATAGATTTATTTTTGTAAAGGAAATACAATATATTCTAATTTATTTCAATATTTTAAATCAAACAATTTATTTCAAATTGAAATAACTATTTAAAACGCGTTAATTGATTAATGAAAATTAAAGATAGAATAATCTGTAAAATAAAAAACAAAAGTGAGAAGAGAGATATTCAATAATGTTTTCTCCAAACATATATTTTAAAAAATAAATATTTTCATCTACAACTTACTAATATCATACATCAAGAAATAAAATCAAAATTTCTAAGTTAAATTAAATTACTACAAAGTAATACTAGAATATATAAAAACATATATATATATATATTATTTTATTAAAATATTTATATAAATTATTTAAGAATTTTAAACACTAAACACATTAAATAAATTACTACATTTTGGCTGCTATAATATTTTTGTAACATTTGTAAATTTGTAAAATTTCTAAATTACAAATCAAACTACCATAATTTATTTCTGTCTCCATACACAAATACTAAAGATTACAAAACTGCATAGTAAGATATATATAGGATCCAAATGGTAACAGCTGAATCTGGCTGAATGTGGAATCTGGCAAAATTTTTTTGTAACTTTATGCAAAATTTGGCGGAATAAGTAAAGATTCAAATGGTAACAACAAAATCTGGCAGAATACAGTAGAATAATAACAGATAATTAATGAATGATTAAATTTGCATCCAGTTAAATAATATAAATAATGTAAAATATTAGTTAATAATAATTTTAAATTAAATTACATATTAATGATTAAAATATTAAGATTGTGAACCTGTTTAAAAATATTTAAAAAATCAGTGGATTAATTAAAAAACATAGATATGCAAAACAAAAACTAAAATTAAGAACTACAAAAATTAATGAGCTAAAAACATTATCCTTTTAGATATAATATAAATTTATTTTGATTTAGATAACAAAAGTTAGGGATGGAGTCGGTTCGGTTCGAGATATGAAATTTTTGGGTTTTTTAAATATATCGTATGTGGGATAGAATTTTCTCTGTTCGGGTTCCATTCAGTTTTAGATAAAAAAGTTATAACTAATTAATTTTAATAATTATTATTATAATATTTTGTATAATTTTATATTTATTTAATTTAATATATTAATTTTAGTAGATTTTGGTTAAACAATTTAGTTATTTTGGGTTTTGGATAATTTGATATAGAAAACTTTATACCATTTGAGTTATTTTTATATTCAGTTTTGTTTTGATTTCTTGAATTTTAGTAGGCCTAACCAAAATACCCGAATTAAAAGAACTAAAACGGAACTGACTAGAAAATGTGACACTGAACCGAAACAGAACCAACGCTTCGATGTTAAATTTTTTATATTGAAATTAACAGTCTATGTTAATTTCCCTATATTGGAATAAATAGTCTATGTTAATTTTCCTATATTGAAATTAATCTATACATGAATTTAGTGGATTTCGGTTAAACGGATCACTGTCAAACCCAAAACATGACTTTTTCTCTCTCTGATCGCAAATTCGCACGGTACGAATTAAGCCTAGAAATATATTCATCTCTCTCAAACCAAAACTCCAAATGAAAAACTGTTTGCGGTATTAGCTATATTAGAGTTTCAAGAATATCCTTACACAAATTCATATCGATCATACCAGTTTCGTTCATCCACTTTCCTTCCCTACTAAAACTTGTCAGTTCTGCGGTGGTTAGAGATTCGGACAGATTGTAACAGTAAAGAAGAAATGGTGATATCATTTACCACATACATTCGATCAACACAATCTTGGCTGTTTTGGAAAGTTAATACTCGGGGCTTTCCATAAGTTGGTTGATCTTCACGTGGGTCTTTAGGGTTCCTCAGGAAAATGTCGCTCAAAGTGATGGCGGCACTCGTAAAGTTTTCCTAAATAAGAAGATATACACATGGTGCATACATACACGAGCATTAGCTTTTCTTTTTTTGGTATATGAGTTGCACAGTTCTTCCTCACTTCGAAACAATTCATCTCCAAATTCAACGTTCTTTGCTGACCTCTCTCATCCTTTAAGAGCTTAAAGTATTCCAACATATCCAAGCATACTTAAAAAATGATTCATTTGACCTTTAATGATTCAAATTAGTTTATTAAAACGTAAAACCAACAGTCTAAACATCCAATCAGGCCAGTCTTACGCCCATGGCAGTATGGGCATTTGCCATGGGCCCAAATCACAAATATTTAAAGAAAAAAGGTCCAAAAAAAAAATTGTTGAAGGGCCATGCAAATTAAATTTGCCAAGGACCCAACAATATTATGAGATGGGCCTGCCCCTCTTGGTCTACTGCAGCAAACACCTGAGGTTCTAATGCTTACCTATATGGTGGTGGAGGTAGTTGTCCTTGCTAGTTATTGTTTGCATGTTGTCCTCCTACCAACTGGGCAACACATTCCTTTTCATAATGGTCTGTCTGACCACATTTCTTGCAATTGTTGACTTCTTCCGGGAAGTTCTTCTTGGTATGGCCCATCCGTGCACACCCATTACACTTGACTGAAGCGTTCCAACAAATCCCACCATGCAGCTTTCCACATGTGATACATGGTTGATAACAGTTTTTGCCTGCTTCTGTGTCCATGTTATCTCAAGTGTGCTTCTAGATCCCGTGACGCCCTAGTCTAGCGCTCTTGAGGATCTTGGTCTCTTCCTCAAGTTCAAATCTATCGCAGCAGCCATCTCGACTAACTCAACCATATTAGCATATTGTCGGACAAAACATCCGTTACTAACATAAGCTCCGAGCCCTCTTAGAAACCTACAAATCATCGCCTGCTCTCCTGGATGCTTCACTGTGAACCTCCTGAGACGGTTAAATTCCTTAAAATACTCTCTTAACAGACTTCATGCCCTGCCAGAGCTCCAAAAATCGTTGTTCAATTGGTCTAAAGCATTATGTGGGAAGTTCTTCATGTGAAACTCTTTTAAGAAATCATCCCAGGAAACTAGCATGTTCTGCACAACATTCTTCCACCAAATATGTCCCTTGTTTCTTAGGTAGTGAATTGCGAGGTCTATTTTAAACTTCATGGGACATCTGTCCGACTCAAAACAATTTCTCCAACATGTTTCTCCAATCATATGCCTTGATTGGATCAATACCACCACAAAACTACTATGTGCCAATGTCACTCATGATCCTCAATGTTTCCTAGTATGTGAGCCCATGTCCTGATGCATGCATATGTGATGCTGGTGGTGGAGGCTGCTAATTAGGCTGAGGCTCAACAGGTATTGGAGCTGCTGGTGGTGCAGCGCCTCCATGAGGAATTTGGCTCATCATCTCACCAAGTATGTTCCTTAGTCCTTGAATCTCTCCTAACAATGTTGTATTAATGGCAGCATGATCCACATGTTGGGGTGCTCCCGCTGGTGGTACCTTACTCAATAACTAGTTCACCTCACATTGGGTTCACCCTACGGTTTACATATCGTCTTCCTCTCTTTGGTGGCATTCTCTACCCAAATAAATCCCAAACTACACAGTAAAACGCTGAGATATTTAACAGAGACCTAGAAATATGTGTAAAGAGACTCATTACCAAAAAACCATAGCCAACGGATCACTGTGAAACCCGCAACACGATTTCTTCTCTGTCTGCTCGCAAATTCGCACTGCACAGATTAAGCATAGAAATATATTTATATCTCTCAAACCAAAACTCCAAATGACAGACCTTTATCTGCATTATTTAGATTAGGGTGTCAAGAATATCTTTACCAAGAATAATATCGATCAGACAAGTTTCGTTCATCCGTATTCATTCCCTACCAAAACTGGTCATTCCTGCGGTGGTTAGAGATTCAGACAGATTGTAACAGTGAAGAAGAAATGGTGATATCCTTTACCACAACATCCGATCAGAACGATCTTGGCTTTTTAGAACACTAAGACTCGGAGATCTCTATAGATAGGTTGATCGTCACATGGATTCTCATGATTTCTTGGGGAAATGTCGCTTAAAGCGACAACGGCATTGGTACAAATTTCTCAAACAAGAAGATATGCAAATGGTGCATAAATATATAAACACGAGCATTAGGAGATTTTTTTTGGTTTTTTTTTTGATATATGGGTTCACAATTTTAACTCAGTTTAAATCTAAAACGTAGTTGTTACAAAAAAGATGGAATTTTTAAAAAATATTTACTGGCAAAAAATAAATATATATAAATATTAATGTTCTTTTTCCTCTCTTTTCCCAATTCTGTACATAAACTTCATTTTATTTATGTTTTAAATTTGAAATTCGATTAAAAAAATTCCATTAACATCACTGTAATAACATTTTTGTATGTATCGGTGTTGCATATACGTACGTATCCCTATAATGACATTTTTGGTATCTATATAAAGGTCATAGGTGTTGCATATGTATACGTACTAATTAAAATACGAATTGTCATATAAGTATACAGGTATCTCTTACATTTATATAAAGTAATTTAGGTAGTCTTCTGATTAAATTTGTTGCACTTTGTAGTGGGCACACTTTCCTCATATTCACTTCGGTTTAATGCTGGAGAGCAACAAGCAAGCTAAGCTAGCTTAATAATGTAAGTACCTACTCTGTTATATACATCAACGTTTCAGAGATTCACCGTAGTTACAATTTTTAGTTACTGTGAACTTACAATATTTACTCTAATCTCTGTGATTTTAGTCTCGTGGTTAATGATAATAAGTGTTGGAGCCTTGAAGTATACCATGGAACAAGAGCTGAGAAGGCAACTATATGTCTAAATGATATATATGTATATTGTATGATCTTGGAATCGAATGATCATAACTATATGTAAGTGAAGCTGTCTATCTTTAAAACCATATCTAGATATATTTTTATTAA
>CM051375.1:11692363-11717363 GCA_028015245.1 Cardamine occulta
TAAGCTTCTTATGATTTATTTTTATACCTTGTATGGTTCGTGTCACAAGCACTAAAAGAAAACTACCGCAAAACCCATGACATTTCTGATGGTATCTTAATCTATTGACAATTTTCAAATCTACTAGAATTCAGACAAAATAGTTTCATCAGAAACAGTTGGACAATTTTTGACAGATTAATGTCCGTCGGTGGATTTTTGATTTAACGATTTTTGATTTAACCATCAAAATATATAAATGTTATTCTAGCCGTTTGATTTTTTTGAAATTCCGGAGGATTTCCAACGGCATCGACATTAAAAATGTTTTTCACACTCCCACATACAATCACAACACAATACATTACTAAAACAAAAACAAACAAAAAGTGATGTTTTCTTCTAGATATTTTCGATCATGGATGGACGAAGCGATGATGGATCCCAAATTGAACTTAATTAATGAAAGACAAATATGCACGAGGTATATACGAGTTCATGAAACTGAAGTCTTCACAAAGCTTAGCAGTTAAAACAACTCCTGTCTTTAGCCACCAATAAACCCATAACTCTACAGAAAACATTACATACTTCTTTATTCTCAGTTACATCTTCCATTTTCTTCTACAAAAAATCAATAAATTGTTACTCAACACATAAAGAAATTTCAGATTACAGATTTTGTGGAGATATGAGTGCGGATTGGGGACATGTGGTTGTAGCAATGGCTTTGTTCATCCTACTCTCAAGAAGAAACCATAACCCTACATAAAACATTACAAAATTCTTCATTCCCAGTTTATTCTCCCATTTTCATCTTGATGCGATCCTGAGAGGTTCTAAGGACATAGAACATGGAGCTGGCAATATTAAGGGCATGGTAGATGCATATGGAACAAAAGGAGCAAATGGAGTCAACATGGAAGTCAAGGAATGCGTGACAACAAGGAACTTTTATCAAGAGTTTAAAGTATTTTAGATACATGATCTCACACCCAATAATATATTGAATAATTTGTAAAGTAAAATAGAAATTGCTTAAGAATTGACTGAGATTAGAAATAGATTTGCTAAGAAAAAGTATGAATTTGTTTATTATAATTTCAAGTAGAAAGAAGATCGACTCCCTTACATGACTATGAAGTCTGTATTTATACACAAATTAAGGATTAAATGCTAAGAATAAATACTAATTAATCCTACGATTCTCTTATAATTCGTCGGTTTTGATTTGGTCTTTAATGTTGTAACGTCTTGAATTTTGAATGATTTTCCTCTTTAGCTTGCACCTTGCTTCGCGGACTCTCTTGGCTTCGCTTGTTTCTTCCCTCTGCAAGATTTCTCCACTGATCGGACCCCAGTTCGCTTCATCAAGCTCTCGTACAGTTTACTCATCTTCGCTTACTCCGAACTGACCCAGTTTTTCTTTTGATCTGCTGAAATAGATGACACATGTCTTAATTGGAGAGAGTGGATCCTCGATTCGGGATCCGGTATCAACATTTGCCCCCGCAAGTCCTGTGAGGTACTGCCTGATTTGGAGGACTTAAGTGTTTTCCTTATGTTTAGCCTTTAACCTCGTGGTTTGGCTGACTCGACGCCTCGATAAACGTCCTTATTAAATATTGAATTTTTAATCGATATGGGAAACTCTTCCACTTTCCACTATCTTCGTGATGGTTCCCCTTTCAAGCCTTAGGTTAAACCAGTCCTCTTTTTTTTCAATTTTCATTCCTTGCTTCTCATAACCTCCTTGTTTCGTAACTCCCGGAGATTTCTTCTTTTCATTCCAAATTTTGTCTTAATTTTGAATTATGCATGATTTCAATGGAGAAAGATGTGTATGACATTCACGTCTTTGCATATATTGCCTTGAAGAACCTCTTAAAAGAAGTGAAGAACAAGATGATGAACATTCAATTTGTTTAAGAAAAAAAAAAACATTATTATTTTCACATAAATAAAAAAATTATTTTTTGCGTATAGGTTTTGGTGATAAAATTCGAAGAAACCCGCTACATCTATTGAAACGGTATCTCCTACAGATGCAGAAGCTTCACAAATTAGAACCAGTTAACATTAGATTTGTTACTATTATAACTGTCCCATATAGCTTTTGTAAGTTAATTTTACTGTAACATAAAGTTGTATGTGTATCTTTTAATTAAAATTTATTATTAGATTGATATGTCATTCATTGTTTTATTACGTTTATGAATATTTTTAAACTAGGATCTATTAGTTTTCTTAGTATGAGATCTTCTTAGTGATACCAATTTTAGGTTTAAATAATTTCTTCCAAGCAAGTTCGAATTAGTACATTTATGATTCTATAAACAAATCATATAAATAGCAGTTTCATAACTAGTTTATATAAGGAAATAACTATGTCGTCTTATTATTTCTGGGTTAATTAATTAATTAATTGGTGTAAATCAAATGACTAGCAGATAAAAAGGAAAATTTAGGTATATACCAAAAAATGGGAAATATGATAATCTTATACTTCTATAAATTTTTTTAAAATTTTTTTATTTGTTTTTTTTTCTTAACTAATTTTTATATACATTTATTTTTTCAACATATTATATATAAGTGATTTTAATTATATATAGGTAAGTGATAATAAAAGTATATAGGAAAGTGATACGTTTTAATAATAAATTTTTAAAATATCACATATTACATAGGTAAGTGATTTTGATTAACACTAAATATCACATATGCCTTTAGTTTATTAAATTTTATATTTATCTATTAATATTAAATATCACATATGTATTTGTTTTATTAAATTGTATATTTATAATTCACTATCACAATATATTTATTTTTATTTTGACTTAATTTATTATTATAAATGATTTTCATTTATTTATTTTTAAATTATTATTTTTACACATTTATTCTTTCTAAAATATAAATCCAAAAATGATATTAAAAGAGATTTTGAATCAGTTATAGGTTATGATAAAAACTAAAGAAACCCAAAACCAATTCCATTATAAATCTGAACATAATTAAGATTTTATTTAATATATTAAAATGATTTTCTACTGTCTTCGAAAAACGTAATTATAGACATATATTTTCAAAAAGTTTCTAAATTTTTTTTTTTGAATTCTAAAGATTCTTTTAATACGATTTTTTGAATGATTTAATTTACGTTTTTTTGAAAAATATCAGGTTTTTTATTCTAAAACTTTTGCTGTAACGAAAATGGGATAAGAATTTTGAAACAAAAAGGATCTCTTATTTATATCAAATTTAAATTTTTGAATAGAGACGGGATGAAACAAGATGGAACATAGATACACAATTCTCAAAACTAAAAACATAACAATAAAAAAGTCAAAATATATTTATCAATTATTAGTCATATAAAACTCATTGTTGTGAGACAATATATAATAAATAGTTTATGGTTTACTGAAGTTTATTACAACTCAATAAATAGTAAATAATAAATAATCCAACAAACTAAGATTAACTGAATTTAAGTTTTAAAAATATATTTCCTCCCGTGCAATGCGCGGGTCATGTCTATTATACATATGAGAAAGCAAAGATTTATGAACAAGCTACGAGATTAAAATTTCATTCCTTTACATCATCTAACTTCAATCATTAGACTATATATCATCTCCGAAAATGAAAATTTGTCTTTCTTTAGTTATTGCTTATTTATATGTTAGTTATATAAAGCTTCAAATTCATATTGACATTTTATTATTATGTTGTTAACATTAACATGTCAGTCATCCAAACAACTACACATTGGTGTTTCCTCTTAACAATCTAAATAACAAACTATGAATATCAAACTTTCAGTGCCTAAATTTTATCAAAAAAATATCAAACTGCAGTGACATCAAAAAAAAAAAGGGTTGGAAGTTAAACCAAACTGAACCAAGCTAATTAAGAAATTTCACTGTGGTTACATCGTGGTTAACTTTAACCAAAATGATTTCAGGTTTAAGGGTAAGATCCTGTTCTTTGGTTTTTACTTTTTATTTAAAGGCCACAACTCACAATTGACCGTTTGAAGTGGAATTTGAATTTGAAAAATTTCTACATAACGGAAATAAAATAGACCCGTTAGAAGAAGAAGAGCCGACTTACAAGAAATAAAATATGACCGTTGATTCGATTACTCTTAAAAGAAGAAGTCTCTCTATCACATTTTGAAAAAAACTCCAAATTCTCATTTTTCAAAAATAGTCTAAGAAATTGCGATTTATATTTTGTTCTGTGTCTCCACTTTGGTTTTTGATTAACAGATCGTAGAAAGTCTTCTTTGCCTGAGAAAAACAAATCAAAGAAGAAGACGAAGTAGAAGACGCTCCTCTTCTGTATCTCATCGGTAAAGATTTTTCTAATTTTATGTTATTTTCATCGAATTTACTCTGTGTGTGTGTCTTCTTTTTTGCTCCACCATTTCAAATGGGTCGATCATATCCTCGTAGTAAGGGTTTTAATTATTTTTTCTTTGCATCTGTAATGGAAGAATAGAACATTGTGTCTGTCTTTTATTATTTGTGTGAAAGTTGATGACTTTTTGCTTTGTGTGTAGCTCGGTAAATAGATTATGAAACATGGTTAAGAGAAGAAACAATGCCCAAGAAGGTGTAAGTAAAGTAAAGCTTTTTTACCTCTGTAGATCTTGGTTTTTACCACGCTTGATGAATTTCACTGCGGGTTATGTGGCTTTTGATTTTGATATGGGAATGCTTGAAATTTGCAGGGTAAATCCGGGTGAAAGATGAAGCCGATTGTAGCACTCATGTGTACAGTATTTAGTTTGCAACAGGGAAGAAGCACATGGTCAAGAATGCAAATGAGAAAGCTCCTCTTGAATTATATACAGTGAGGCCAATCAAAGTATCCATTTTTTGGAACCTGTATGTATGTGTGATATACATTCATGCATTGCATGTACATACATGCATAGTTTCTTGATTCGTCTTTTTAGTTCATTGCTTGCTTCTTTACTTACATCGTTAACTTGTTTTCCTTGTTTCTTTTACTGCTTTACATGCTTAACTTGTTTCTTTGTTTGATCGTTACCTTGTGATATACATTCTCATACATTGCTTGCTTCTTTGTTTCTTTGCTTCTCTGTGTATTTGCTTCTTTTTTTTTTTACTCATTTCCTTTCTTGAATCATTGTTTGATTCTTTGCGACATCAATTTCTGCTTCTTTGCTTCTCTGTTTCTTTGCTTCTCCATTGCTTTGTTTCTTTGTTGCTTTATTTCCTTGTTGCTTTGTTTCTCTGTTACTTTGCTTCTTTTTTTATTTGCTTCTTTTCTTCTTTGTTTATTTTCTTATGTGTTATTTTTGCTTCTCTATTTACTCGTTTTATTTCTTGAATCATTGTTTGATTCTTTGCGAGATCAAATTCTGCTTCTTTGCTTCTCTATTTCTTTGTTAAATAAATTCAACTTCCCATCTCTGGGATACGGATGTTACACTTTGTTTCTTTGTTGCTTTGTTTCTCTGTTACTTTGCTTCTTTGTTTATTTTCTTCTTTTCTTCTTTGTTTCTTTTCTTATGTGTTGTTTTTGCTTCTCTGTTTACTCGTTTTATTTCTTGATTCATTGTTTGATTCTTTGCGGCATCATTTTCTTCCTTCATTCTTTAGTTTCTTGCTTCTTCCTTTGATTGTTTACTTGCTTCCATATTTCCTTGTCATGCCTAATTTCTTAATTACATACTCTCTTTCTTCCTTAACTTCGTTACTTTCTATCCTTAACTTGCTTGCTATTTTTCTCTCTAATTAACTACTCAGTTTATCTTATATATGTACAGGCTCTAGGTAGTTCTAGGTTACTATTTGAAATATTATTACAGATGGAGAACTCTTAAGGCAAAGTCCTCGTCGACACCACATAGACAATCCCTTTTGTGCATGTGGAACAAAGGTTAATGGAATCCAGTTATACCGGACAGACAAAGATAAGTTTTCTGATCTTTACTTTCCCAAGGCTATATGTACCAAAAACCGAATACAAGGTGATCTCGATTGTACCTAAATATTTTATTTGTTAGTTTTAAAATTTCAGGGCGCTTACTTGTAACCACCTTCTGAACCTAGACCCAGAGCCATTCGCTGGTGTAGGAGCAGTATTGAAAACTAAGAAAGGTCTTGTGGTATGAATTTTTATCCAATTATGTTCTTATTACAACTTCAAGAAAACTAGTAATAAAGTTAAGCTTCTGCATGCAAAGTTATTTTCTTTCTTTATTTCCCATCAGATATGTAAACTACATCTAGGTCTTGGAATGGCTAGCATCATAGCTGATTAATCTTATGATTGAAGTGTGCTACTGTGAAAGGTTACAATAGAATCGTTGTAATAGGAGACTCCATGCTGGTCTGGAATCAGGTTTTGTTATACAATTTGTATTCAATTTATGTTAGGATCTAGTCTTTAAAACTCTGTTTGTTTCTGAAAACAGCTAACAGGTCAATGGAAGGTGAAGAACAAGGAATAGGAAGTAAAAGAGCTTGTAAGCAACAAATGTATTGCCTTCAGGATCTGTCATAAGTCAAGGGTAACGTAGATCAATGTCACACATAATTTTTGTGAAATCAATTTTAATAAAATAATGACTTGCAAAATCCTATATAATGACTTTTTAATAATCTATCTTTGAAGCGTATGCTCTGTGGCTACAAGTCTCTGTTGTTAGAATCCTTTGACCTCTTTCTCCTCTGTGGATTTTTGTTGTGAATAATAAATATAATATAGGAAATAACAAAGCTTTGCACTTTATAGGCAGACGATTAAGTGAAGCAAAAGACGGTTATAAAAGAAACGCAGAGATTCAGGTTTGTTTTGTTATCACATATATATTCTATATCTATATGTACAATATATATACACGCTGAAAGAGATCATTTTGATTTCTTATCTAAAGGAATTTTTCGGTTTGTCAGATGCGAATATTGATATGTAACTCTCTTTTGTTTGGTAAATGCATTGTTCAGATAGAAGAAACAGATTATCCATTTCAGATGGCAAAGGTAACATTTTGAATCTCTTTGTTACTAATATTGATGCATTGCTGGTCTAAAGTTGGTGTGTGTGTTTATTATTCTATGATGATATCTTGTTTTAGGAATCTGAATCGGTCAGTGATGAGTTTTTGGCTTACCTTATGGTATCATAAAGCCTAGGTCAGATTTGGAGTTAAAGCCACTTTGGTCAAGTAGCAGTTTAAGGTCAAAGGTTAAATGTTTCTGTAAAACTTCAATTAGCTATAGGACTCAAATAGATTTGTTGCTAGAAGAATTTTCTTATAGCTGAAGTTATCTTACAACAGAGTGGACTTAAGCAAAAGGATAATGTTGACGCTGTTGTAAAGAAGGTGATCATGCTTTATCTACGTGAGTGAAATAGTGAAATTAACAGGGCAGGTATGCGAATAGTTTATGCTGCCAATGCTAGTTTTGTTTGTTGTATTCAGTTTCTTCTGGAAACTTTCACTGTTATTCTATTTCACTATGATGGAAACATGGATCAATGGAGGGATCTTGATTGGAGCTCAAAAGCCATACACATAGTTCCATATAACCAAAACAAATGGTATAGTGATGTTTTCGATATAAAAACCAATAAGATCGATCATATCTTGAAGTTGAAGTTGGGACAATGATATTGTTGATATAATGGAGTAATCTTTGAACTTTTTAATCATATAGTGTTTGTTTTTTTTGGTCTTTCAGCTTACTGGTTTTCTACTAAGAGCTATGAAGATCTATATATCTGAAGAGATGGAATCACAAGATGAAACTAGAAGCAGATGAAATGTAAAAAAGGTTTGTCATTTTTTCTTGAATCATATATTCTAATTCAAAAACATAACAAATGTTTGCATCAAGGTCTAGGAAGGACTAATTAAAACTCTTTTTAATTTCTGAAAACAGCTAACATGTCAATGTAAGGTAGGTGAAGAACAAGGAAGTCTTAGAGCTGTATAAGTAAAAACAAGCAAAAAATATATTGCCTTCAAGATCTGTATAAATCAATGGTAATGTAGATCAATGTCACACATAATTTTTATAAAAGAAAAAAAATCATATCTGATGACTTGTGTCATAGATGTACATTTCTTAGGAACACATCTCGGAAGCTTATGCTCAAGCAAAAACTTGGCTTCAAAGACTCTATCTATGGTTAGTAATCCGTTGACCTCTTTCTTCTTTGTAGCTTTAAGTTGTAAAAAATATGCAGATGATCAAGTGAAGCAAAAGACGGTAAATAATACAGCAATTGGCTGATTCATTTTTTGGTTCATTGCTTGCTTCTTTACTTACATTGTTAACTTGTTTTCTTTTACTGCTTTACATGCTTAATTTGTTTCTTTCTTTGATTGCTTGATCGTTAACTTGTAATATACATTCATACATTTCTTACTTCTCTGTGTATTTGCTTCTTTTTTTTACTCATTTCCTTTCTTGAATCATTGTTTGATTCTTTGTGACATCAATTTCTGCTTCTTTGCTTTGCTGTTTCTTTGTTTCTCTGTTGTGTTGTTTCTCTGTTACTTTGATTCTTTGTTTATTTCCCTCTTTTCTTCTTTTTTTCTTTTCTTATGAGTTGTTTTTGCTTCTCTGTTTACTCGTTTTATTTCTTGATTCATTTTTTGATCCTTTGCGGCATCATTTTCTGCCTTCATTCTTTAGTTGCTTGCTACTTCCTTTGATTGTTTACTTGCTTCCATATTTCCTTGTCATGCCTAATTTCTTAATTACATACTGTCTTTCTTCCTTAACTATTGAATTTGCCTTCACTTCATAACTTTCTATACTTAACTTGCTTGCTATTTTCATCTCTAATTAACTACTCAGTTTATCTGAAATATGTACAGGCTCTAGGTGGTTCTAGGTTACTATTTGAAATATTATCACAGATGGAGAACTCTTAAGGCAAAGTCCTTGTCGACACCACATAGACCATCCCTTTTGTGCATGTGGAACAAAGGCTTATGGAATCCAGTTATACCGGAAAGACAAAGATAAGTTCTATGATCTTTACTTTCCCAAGGTTATATGTACCAAAAACCAAATACAAGGTGATCTCGTTTGTACCTAAATATTTTATTTGTTAGTTTTAAAGTTTCAGGGCGCTTACTTGTAACTAGCTTCTGAACCTAGACCCAGAGCCATTCGCTGGAAACATTTCCTAAGCCTAAGCCTGTGTTGGTGAGTGGGTCTCGTTTTTTATGTCTAACTGTATTCATATTTGCTAATCCTAAGCTTGCATTCGTGAGTGGTTATTTCTTTTGTATATAACAGTATTCATTGGTGATTCTAACAAAGCAGAGTATGATATTGTTTCTCTTCATTCCTTGGCAGAATAAAACATGTTTTATCGAGTTTAGTGGTGTTCATCAAAGGGAAATCCAAGTCTGGCTGGTGTAGGAGCAGTATTGAAAACTGAGAAAGGTCTTGTAGAATGAATTTTTATCCAATTATGTTATTATTACAACTTCAAGAAAACTAGTAATAAAGTTAAGCTTCTGCATGCAAAGTTATTTTCTTTCTTTATTTCCCATCAGATATGTAAACTACATCTAGGTCTTGGAATGGCTAGCATCATAGCTGATTAATCTTATGATTGAAGTGTGCTACTGTGAAAGGTTACAATAGAATCGTTGTAATAGGAGACTTCATGCTGGTCTGGAATCAGGTTTTGTTATACAATTTGTATTCAATTTATGTTAGGATCTAGTCTTTAAAACTCTGTTTGTTTCTGAAAACAGCTAACAGGTCAATGGAAGGTGAAGAACAAGGAATAGGAAGTAAAAGAGCTTGTAAGCAACAAATGTATTGCCTTCAGGATCTGTCATAAGTCAAGGGTAACGTAGATCAATGTCACACATAATTTTTGTGAAATCAATTTTAATAAAATAATGACTTGCAAAATCCTATATAATGACTTTTTAATAATCTATCTTTGAAGCGTATGCTCTGTGGCTACAAGTCTCTGTTGTTAGAATCCTTTGACCTCTTTCTCCTCTGTGGATTTTTGTTGTGAATAATAAATATAATATAGGAAATAACAAAGCTTTGCACTTTATAGGCAGACGATTAAGTGAAGCAAAAGACGGTTATAAAAGAAACACAGAGATTCAGGTTTGTTTCTTATCACATAAATATTCTATATGTATATGTACAATATATATACACGCTGAAAGAGATCATTTTGATTTCTTATCTAAAGGAATTTTTCGGTTTGTCAGATGCGAATATTGATATGTAATTCTCTTTTGTTTGGTAAATGCATTGTTCAGATAGAAGAAACAGATTATCCATTTCAAATGGCAAAGGTAACATTTTGAATCTCTTTGTTACTAATATTGATGCATTGCTGGTCTAAAGTTGGTGTGTGTGTTTATTATTCTGTGATGATATCTTGTTTCAGGAATCTGAATCGGTCAGTGATGAGTTTTTGGCTTACCTTATGGTATCATAAAGCCTAGGTCAGATTTGGAGTTAAAGCCACTTTGGTCAAGTAGCAGTTTAAGGTCAAAGGTTAAATGTTTCTGTAAAACTTCAATTAGCTATAGGACTCAAATAGATTTGTTGCTAGAAGAAGTTTCTTATAGCTGAAGTTATCTTACAACAGAGTGGACTTAAGCAAAAGGATAATGTTGACGCTGTTGTAAAGAAGGTGATCATGCTGTATCTACGTGAGTGAAATAGTGAAATTAACAGGGCAGGTATGCGAATAGTTTATGCTGCCAATGCTAGTTTTGTTTGTTGTATTCAGTTTCTTTTGGAAACTTTCACTGTTATTCTATTTCATTATGATGGAAACATGGATCAATGGAGGGATCTTGATTGGAGCTCAAAAGCCATACACATAGTTGCATATAACCAAAACAAATGGTATAGTGATGTTTTCGATATAAAAACCAATAAGATCGATCATATCTTGAAGTTGAAGTTGGGACAATGATATTGTTGATATAATGGAGTAATCTTTGAACTTTTTAGTCATATAGTGTTTGTGTTTTTTGGTCTTTCAGCTTACTGGTTTTCTACTAAGAGGTATGAAGATCTATGTATCTGAAGAGATGGAATCACAAGATGAAACTAGAAGCAGATGAAATGTAAGAAAGGTTTGTCATTTTTTCTTGAATCATATATTCTAATTCAAAAACATAACAAATGTTTGCATCAAGGTCTAGGAAGGACTAATTAAAACTCTTTTTAATTTCTGAAAACAGCTAACATGTCAATGGAAGGTAGGTGAAGAACAAGGAAGTCTTAGAGCTGTATAAGTAAAAACAAGCAAAAAATATATTGCCTTCAAGATCTGTATAAATCAAGGGTAATGTAGATCAATGTCACACATAATTTTTATAAAAGAAAAAAAATCATATCTGATGACTTGTGTCATAGATGTACATTTCTTAGGAACACATCTCGGAAGCGTATGCTCAAGCAAAAACTTGGCTTCAAAGACTCTATCTATGGTTAGAATCCGTTGACCTCTTTCTTGTTTGTAGCTTCAAGTTGTAAAAAATATGCAGATGATCAAGTGAAGCAAAGACGGTTAATAATACAGCAATTGGCTGATTCATTTTTTTGTTCATTGCTTGCTTCTTTACTTACATCGTTAACTTGTTTTCTTTTACTGCTTTACATGCTTAATTTGTTTCTTTCTTTGATTGCTTGATCTTTAACTTGTGATATACATTCATACATTGCTTACTTCTCTGTTTATTTGCTTCTTTTCACTCATTTCCTTTCTTGAATCATTATCTGATTCTTTGCGACATCAATTTCTGCTTCTTTGCTTCTCTGTTTCTTTGTTTCTCTGTTGCTTTGTTTCTTTGTTGCTTTATTTCTTTGTTGCTTTGTTTTTCTGTTATTTGCTTCTTTTCTTATGTGTTGTTTTTGCTTCTCTGTTTACTCGTTTTATTTCTTGCTTCATTGTTTGATGCTTTGCGGCATCATGTTTTTGTTACTTACTCAAATTGTGCTTCATTCATTGCTTAATTTTTTGCTTCCTTTCTTCTTTGTTTGTTTTTTATTCATTACTGCCTGCCTTCTTTGTTTCTTTAGTTGCTCATCTGATTCATTCATTGCTTAACTGGCTTGCTTGCTTAATGCTTCATTTATTTACCTTTTAAATTTTTAATCATTTGTATCATTAAAACTTTTTCAATAAGCTTAATTGTCCAAAAAATTAGATGAATTTTCTTATAGCTGAAGTTATCTTACAACAGAGTGGTGAATTGAGAAACCGTAACTTATTGGCAATGCCAGTAGAGCATGCTTTGTCTACATCAGTGAAATTAACGAGGCAGGTATGCGAATAGTTTCTACTGCTAATGCTAGTTTTGTATGTTGTATTCAGTTTCTACTGCTAATGCTAGTGTTGTTTTGTTTGCCTTTCACTGAACTTCCTTTATTTACGAGGTCAAAATGGTTGTTTCATATGTCTTCAGGAATATCGAAGATAACCAGTTCAGTGGTGTTATCCCAAGTAATTTCCATTCCAGTCCTCATCTGTGGTGAGTTACTCCCCGCTTCTCATAAATTGGCTGAAACACCTAAGCTCATTTTTATCAATGGCGTTTTGCTGAGCAGGATTTGGGGAAACCAGTTCCATGTAGAGCCCAACTATAAACCGTGGAAGTTTTTGGACGTCAGATCTATGATACAAAATTCTACTGGCTATCCAACAACACAGTCGAGTGCCATTATGAACTTTCCCAGCCCTCTGAAGGTCAGAAATAAGAAGAAAGGCATATGAGCAGGAAGTACCTTTTTACTGGTTGGCGGGTTTGCTTTGCTTGGAACTTTTTTTTCACTTTTCGCAGCCCGCATGAGTCATCGACGTGCACAAAACCTTGCTTGCTAGTCACAGAAGCAACAATAGCATATCATACTCTCTTCCAGTCAGTATAGGCTGAGGTGATCTATGCTTGTCTCTCTCCCCTCATTGTTACAATGGCCATTATGATTCCTCGATGCTGGTTTTCTTACCTTAACATGTAACAGAACATCATAATGGAACTGAATATAACCCACAGATGAAAAGTGTCCAGCCACCATCAGTTCCCCATCTTAGACATTTACCTTCGCCACCTGTCAGAATTGATAAATCTGCTAGAAGAAAAAGCTTCTCTGCTACATGTCAATATCCAGCGTTTGCTAAGTTTTTCTCAGCTGCAGAGCTTCAGCTGGCAACAAACAATTTCCATGAGGAAAACCTACTCGGAGAGGGTTCTATTGGTTCTGTTTACAGAGCAAAGTTGCCTGATGGCCAAGTATGTCTCCTTTTCTCTCTCTCTTCAAACATTCGAAATTGGGAATTTTCGTTATTAGTTTCTCATCCATTGATGTTCTCTTAAAACAGTTTGCGGCTGTGAGAAACATCCCAATGTCTTCGCTGTATTTACATGAAGAGGAACAATTTACTGAAGTGCTTCAGACAGCCTCCAAACTAAGACACCCAAACATTGTGACACTACTTGGTTTCTGCATTGAGGATGGGCAGCATCTTCTTGTTTATGAGTATGTTGGGCATTTGTCGTTGTACAATGCAATGCATGATGAGGTATACAAGACACTTTCTTGGGGCTTGCTTCTCCGCATTCCTATCGGAGTTGCCTGAGCGCTGGAGTAAGTATCCCATGTTCTCAATGTACTAGTAGCTCTCCTTCTCATTACAGCTATTTATCTTGACTCTTCCCTATCTGGTGAATTAAAAAATTCTAGCTATTTGCACTCCTCGTTTTGCCCTCCTATTGCTCAGAGCGATCTGAAAGCGACAAACATTTTATTAGACGAAGAACTTATACCTCGTATTGCCGACTGTGGGCTTGCTAGTTTAAGGCCACTTACAAGTAACAGTGTCAAACTTCGGGTAAGTAAGAAGATGGTATATAAGTTGTGGCTTAGTTCTTTGACTGAGACCTAATGAGTTGAGATTAAGGGCAGGCTTCAGAAATAGTGATACAAATCACTGGCTACATAGCACCAGAACATGGACAACCAGGAAGCAGTGGCACAAAGAGTGACACTTACGCACTGGGAGTGCTACTCTTGGAACTGCTAACAGGAAGGAAAGCATTTGACAGGTACATAAGCATTTCACACACTGATAATAATCATTGTTAGCTAAACTAAGCTTGACCTTTTTTGCTGGATTTTGCAGCTCACGACCCCGAGGAGAACAGCTACTGGTGAAATGGGCATCAACCAGACTTCATGACAGGCGAAGCTTAGAACAGATGATCGACACAGGCATAGCCGGCACATTCTCCTCAAGAGTCGCCTCACAATACACAGACATTATCTCCCTATGCACTCAGGTATTATCAATAGAAGAACTTCTTCACTCAGGATCACTACTTACCTAATCATTTATTCATAAGCAGGCAGAGAAGGAGTTCAGACCAGCAGATTCAGAAATAGTTGAAGCACTCACTGCATTGATTCAGAAACAGAACAAGGAAGAAAGCAGTAGTATAGCAGAAAAGACCGACCCTTTTAGTAAATCACCTACCTTCAGCTACCTCTCCACTTAACCATTTTCTGTATCTCTTCTTCGTACACATATTCCTAATCTGATCTGTCTCATATTTAGTTTGCAACAGGGAAGAAGCACATGGTCAAGAAAGCAAATGAGAAAGCTCCTCTTGAATTATATACAGTGAGGCAAATCAAAGTATCCTATATGTATGTGTGATATACATTCATACATTGCATGTACATACATGCATATTTTCTTGATTCATTTTTTAGTTCATTTCTTGCTACTTTACTTACATCGTTAAGTTGTTTTCTTTGCTTGTTTCTTTTACTGCTTTACATGCTTAACTCGTTTCTTTGTTTGATCGTTACCTTGTGATATACATTGATACATTGCTTGCTTCTTTGTTTCTTTGCTTCTTTTTTTACTCATTTCCTTTCTTGAATCATTGTTTCATTCTTTGTGACATCAATTTCTGCATCTTTGCTTCTCTGTTTCTTTGTTTCTTTGTTGCTTTATTTCTTTGTTGCTTTGTTTCTCTGTTACTTTGCTTCTTTGTTTATTTGCTTCTTTTTTCTTTGTTTTTTTGCTTCTCTGTTTACTCGTTTTATTTCTTGATTCTTTGCCGCATCATTTTCTGGCTTCATTCTTTAGTTGCTTGCTTCTTCCTTTGATTATTTACTTGCTTTGGTATTTCCTTGTCATGCCTAATTTCTTAATTACATACTGTCTTTCTTCCTTAACTATTGAATTTGTTTTCACTTTGTTACTTTCCATCCTTAACTTGCTTGCTATTTTGCTCTCTAATTAACTACTCAGTTTATCTGAAATATGTACAGGCTCTAGGTGGTTCTAGGTTACTATTTGAAATATTATTACAGATGGAGAACTCTTAAGGCAAAGTCCTCGTCGATACCACATAGACAATTCCTTTTTTGGATGTGGAACAAAGAGGTGCAAGGTTTCCCATCCTATTCATCGCCTCTAAAAAGGCGTTGAAGAATGTTCCTGTGCCATCAGCAAATGACCTCACCAAGGGGATTGTGTCAGTAGCATTGGGGCTAGAGAACAACTCTTGGTCACTCTGGATGAGACCTTTTCCTTCTTTGAGATTCACGTAGTATTTGTTGTCGAAAACCGTGGGCGTACGCAGATCGAAATCTACCAAAACGCTTTGGTTGCCAGTAAGAGGACATTGTCCACGAAGAGTTTGGAGGTAAGAAGTGTTGAGGGTAGGGTCTGGTAATCCAGTGCTGCTGAAGTTGTATAATCTGTCCATAATAAATCGACACTGGTTTTTGCCAAATGTGTGACCACCTAACAAACAAAAAACCATAATTATAAGATCAGTAATGAAATCGCTAATTAAACTATATTAAATGGTGTTTAAGTATAGTTTTCTTTTGTTAATTACCGGAGAGAGCAACGAGATCAGAAGGACGGTTAAGACCAACATTAGCAAAAGCAGCCTTAAGTTGTGGAAGTGTGAAGAATGGAGCTGGAAGATTGGCATTAGCGAGTGTTATATTTGCTCGTAAGTTGTCTCTTCTCCCCAAAGGAACCCTCCAAGAAGGACCTCCTGCCTATAATATAATAACCATTATATTCAAAAATCATTATTTTTGTGAGATTAAGTTCCAATATGTAAAGAGATCAAATAACCATGTAGCATAGTTTCATTGATTATATAGTTAAAAAGTAAATTGTTTTAGTCTCCTATTTCTTGGAAAAAAAATGAAAAATATTCTTTTTGGTTAACTGAAAACACAGTCTTGCCTAACTACTTTTTTCAATGATATTAAACTTAACATTTATTAACAGGGACACGCGTCTTTGAATATTCTCGATTCATTTTCAATAATTTTGTCATATAGATTGTGACGTTCTTAACCAACTAATAATATATCTACTTTTCTTTTCAAACTTAGGCTGTCGTTGTTTGACGATTTGAAATATTAAATATTAAAGAAAAAAAAAAACAATGTTTGTAGTGAAATAAGTTAGTGGAACATACCAAGTTAACAGATTGTTGAGCTGCAATGGTGAGCACATCTGCGCATTAAACAGTTCTTGGACATGCTCTTTCTATTGCTGCCTTCATTCTATCAATCACTGGAAATCCTCGAGCCGAGTTCGCGTTTCCAAACGCATCTTTCTCTGTTCGAAATGATGTTGTGTTGTCTAACAAGATCGATGCATCACAACCCTATAAAAAATTCCAAAATATTGTTTTAACAAATTATTAGTAAATATGTCCATAGCTAATTAACAATGTTTTTTTTTTGTCATCCATTAAATTTCATATCGTGTTTCATACGGCACCATGCTCTTAATACTGTCAAACGGACAATTCACATGTTCGTGAATCCGATTTTTATAAATGTTTTGGCATTATCTTTGTCGACGAGAGTTAGATATTAATTTTCAACAGCAAAATCAAACGTACGACATCTAACTATGTGAAATTTGGTACTGATATTTAGGAAAACTACAAGAAAACACCCAGAAACAGATGGTGATGTCCATCGGATATGAAAAGTTTGTCGAAAATCCGTCAAAGTTTCCGATGGGATTCCGACGGATCTCCGAAGGTCATATTTCCGACGAATTTTCAACAGATTTCGTCGGTCCGTAAATCCGTCGGAAATCCATCGGAAAATGGTCCGTTGGAAATTCGTTGGAAAATGATCCGTCGGAAACCCGTCGGAACCTTTGCCGTCGGAAATTATACCAATGGATTTCCGACGGATTTGAAATTTTTTGTTTTTTTTTTAATTAATTATATAATTAATTTTGATTTAAAGATATTAAAAATATAAATTAAATTAAGATTTAATAAATAAATTTCTGAAATTAAAATTAAATATGAAATTATCCAACATTGAAACAAAATAAAATAAAATGTTATAAATTTAAATAAAAAAATTTAAAAAACTAGAAAACTATTGTGGCGGCGGCGGATATCGAGCCATGAATGCTCGCATTTCTTCCCTTTGCGTTCTCGGCTCATTTGCTCCTGATCCATCCTCCGAGCATCTTCAAGTATACTAACCTTCGTCTTCAAACTCTCAAACTTGGTAGTTTTCTCTGCAAGTTCCGTCCTAATATCCAAACTTGAAGAGAACCGTGAAGACACAGAAGATGCCGAATCTTGCGGAAGACCAAAAAGATGACCTTTGGTTTTCGGAGTAGCCTGCGAAACAAATTAAAAGGAAAGTTTATGTAAATAACAAGTAAAATACAAAAAAAAAATAAGAAAATGTTTTAAAAGACTAACCTCATACACGAATTCGTTCAATGTCTCGATTGGAACTTCTGTACAGACAGGAGTTCCATCAACGATTGGCTGAGATTGGAGAAACTCCTCACTAAGCTGGTTCACGGTGTCGACGATCTCCTGAGCAACTCCATCTTGTATGAGGCCGGTCTTTTTGTTGGTGTGAAAATCGGTGAGCAACCTCATGTTCGATGGTTCCACACCATCTTTTTGAAACTATAATAAATAAATGAATAAATATAAACTATAAGTTAAATATAAATATTGTGAATGAAATAACTTGTTGCTCCCAAATTATGCGTCGCCATTCGTTTTCCTTTCCGGTGGCTCCTGCAGTTGGTAGAATGGGTTGCACCATCGGCAATGGTCTTCTCTTACAAATTGTTTGCGCCGTGTTTTCTTGCTTGTTTCACTTCTATAATTTTGTTTTTGTTTTAATTTATTAATTTTTTTTTTCTTAACTAATTTTTATATACGTTTATTTTTTCAACATATTATATATATATAAGTGATTTTAATTATATATAGGTAAGTGATAATAAAAGTATATAGGAAAGTGATACGTTTTAATAATAAATTTTTAAAATATCACATATTACATAGGTAAGTGATTTTGATTAACACTAAATATCACATGTCTTTAGTTTATTAATTTTTTTATATTTATCTATTAATATTAAATACACATATGTATTTGTTTTATTAAATTGTATATTTATAATTCACTATCACAATATATTTATTTTTATTTTGACTTAATTTATTATTATAAATGATTTTCATTTATTTCTTTTTAAATTATTATTTTTACACATGGAGGCATGGCCGAGGATGGTGCCAGAGAGATCAACGGTGGAGAAAATGTTCGGAGTGATGGAATCAACGGCTATAAATGACAAAGAAGGGAATGCGTAAGGTGCGTTGTTGAAGCAGAGGATCGCAGCTCTGCTCAACTCTTATGCGAGAAAGAGCATCTCTTATGAACCATGGAAAGTGAAGACGATGCTGATTCAAGCCATGATTTCGGAACCGGCGGCTCACCAGCAAGCCGAAAAGTTTGCTATGGCTAACATGGCTTGTGACTTACAATGAGAATCATGGAGGTATTGCTCCGGGTTGGCTTGCGTTGGTTTCGTCTTGGTGGTTGGAATCGTTTACTCCGTCCATCAGTCTGAAGTCGGCGTCGTAGCTGCAAAGGAGTCGACCTTGTAAACGCCGGTCTTGGTAGATGGGGTTCGCTTCGTCCGGGTAACCGTCAAAAACCGGAGGGACCTAATCTCTGTTCCGGCGAAATCACTAGTTAATAAAGCCAAATCCCACTTATTTGATATTTAAATTTAAGATATTATATAGTTGTAAATGTTAAGTGACGTTACGTGTATATTTTCTAGATTAATCACAACATTTCTAATAATTTGATTAGAAGAATTAAATTGGATTTAGATTCAGTTTTAGTTTAGGTTCTTTCAATATATAACCTACGCATATCTATTTTGTAACAGAAAACTGTCACGTCTGTATCCATCCAAATATTTATATCCCATAACTGTTTTTTTTAAAATAATTATCCGTTCAACAATGTTTATTATAAAAGATTGGATAAATGTTTGAATATTTAATTTTTATAAAATTGATAGAAATTATCCACATATTTTACAATTATCAAAAAATAAATATTTTAAAAAATTATCCAAAATATACATCTCGAAGTCAATCCTTACCCTTTTAAAAATGGATCATTACCGGTCTCATAGTCAAACCTTATCCAAATTAGTGCAAATTTTGGATAAAAATAGTATATTGTAATAATTATCTATGATACATGAATTACCTACTGTATTTGGCTAATTTTATAATTTTTTAAAAAAATCTAAATTATCCATGATATCCTGTTTGAATATTTAACTTTTATAAAACTAATGGAAATTATCTAAATATTTTATAATTTTCAAAACAAAAATTAAAAAATTTCTTGAAATTTTCAAAATATCCGTCTCGAAGTGGATCCTAATCTGTTTAGAAATGGATCCTTACCCGGCTTATAGTCAACCCTTATCCAAATTAGTGCAAATTTTGGATAAAAATTTTGTATTGTAATAATTATCCATGATACCTGAATTACCTATTTGGGTAATTATATATAAGTTTAAAAATTCTAATACGAAGGAGAATTACATTTTCAAAATCACGTAGAGCAGATTTAACCATGTTTCTAGAAAGAAGTATCATATTGTTTGGAAGAACAAAGTAGAATAAAATTCTAAGGTTCTCCTAATTGGTTTTCTGAGTTGATATCAGAAACCAACTTGTAAAGTTTAATTCTAATCCGAAAATGTATCTATAATTGTTGCAGTAGAAAAGGAAAAGAATTTCAAATTGAATAATTCATTTTTCAAGTAAAGTAATAGTCCATGACCATCAAAACATAAACAAGAATTTAAGTAAATTTTCGTATGGAAAGGAAGCAACAAAAACATCGTTTTAACTATAGCGTAAGGAAATAAAAAAGAAACATAAGAAAGTAACAAGATACCCAACAATGGAAAAATACTTTATGGAGAAAATAAACAAGAAAGGTAAGAACATACACTATATAGAGAAAACATACACCATGAAGTCATCCACTAACATTCGTAAAAGAGAACAAAAACAAGCATGTTAGATCGTTTGAGACAAACGCAAATAAGAAATAACATAGACAAATATTAAGCAAATAAGCAACAAAGTTTGTATCAAGATCATAAGTACTAATAGACTGAGACAAGCTGTAATAAAGCCATAATTATTAACATCATTATCAATATCATAAGAAATAGATAGAATTAGACTATTACCACTCAAAAAATAACCATAACAACTAGTCTTCTCCTGGAAAGCAACTTGAAAAATCTAATTTGAATCGAAACTGTATTGAAAATTGTTGCAGCTAAAGAAGGAAAAGGAAATATAAATCCAATAATTAAACAAACAGTCCTTGACCATCAAAACATACAGAAGATCGTTTTAATAGTGTAAAAAAATATAAGAGAACCATTGAGAAATTTAAAAGCTACCCAACATCAGAATGTAAACAGAGAGGTACGAAGAATAGATAAAGAAAGCATACACCAACAAGTCAGACACTAACCTGTTAGATAATTTGAGATAATCACAAATAAAAAAGAACCAGAGACAATCACAAGAAACCAACAAAAGCATCAAAAAATTTGAGAATCGCAAATAAAATAAAATAAACCCATCAAGTTGGTGTCAAGATCATAAGACCTAATAGACTTAGACAATATGTAATAAGGTTAACCGTAACAGTAACTGTCAGAGAGGTATTACGTATGAATCATGATCTTAAGAACTAATAGATTTAACCTATTACCATATTATAACCTGTACAATAAATTTAGTTCATTCCTTCAAAATAAAAGTAAAAATTAGAATGAGGAACAGAACAAATTTGATAGAAAAATAGAGACGAGGACTGCAATTTAGACTAGATTTCTTACCTTATAGCAACTTTAAGTGCAAAGAAGAGATCCATCGCCAAGTAAGTAAACATGCTCAGTGCAAAATAGATGAAATGTTATGATGAGTGCGAATAAGATAAAGCACAAGAAAAATAAGAAATTACTCTTTTCTGCATTTATTCTCACCACATCAATCAATGTTTGCTTGAATGGAAAGATATAACTCGGCAATTGGAACATCACAAAATCTCCTATAACCTGAAATTTCAAGTTTATGCAAACAAAGGTCGCGCGAGGTGTGAATATTATTCAAGAGTAATAACATACATCAGATAACTCACAACCTTGTGAAGACAAATGTCGAGGCATTCTCTTTTGAAAATGTTACAGTCGGTTAAAGAAATTTTGAAAAAAAAAAGAATAAGAAGCAACATGAGTCAGAAAGCTTCTTGGAGATCAAGAAAGTGACTGCATCATTGAAAGATCTTACGGAAATAGACAACTAATTTTGTGACACTCTCATACCGAAAAAAAGAAGACCAAATGCTCCTGGAAAAAAAAAACTGAATGCTAGAGAAAAATAAAATTAGTTTCCTGGGAAATAAAAAAGAATGAAAACATGCGACTCTCTACCTAACATAAGGTTTGTTTCATGAAGTAGATTAAGCTTTTTTTTCTTTGACAAATGTTTCAATGATGTTTCCTGCATATTCTTACCAAAAACCCAGGAAGTTACAAAATGGTAGTGTGGTAAAAATGGTAAAACACTTTTTGCACATATCATTCTTATTT
The DNA here is from genome assembly GCA_028015245.1 of Cardamine occulta. Lineage (NCBI taxonomy): Eukaryota > Viridiplantae > Streptophyta > Magnoliopsida > Brassicales > Brassicaceae > Cardamine > Cardamine occulta. Next base: position 11,714,369 of record CM051375.1, read on the forward strand.
TTAATATTGTAATATCTTAACAACTGGAACATCAAACGATTAGAGTAAGGGCATACCTCTATGATGACCAATTATCATAACCTTGTCTAGCTAAAAAGTCGCCGAATGCTTTCACTTCGTAACTGTAGTATAAAGAAGCAAACTATTAGATTTACCTATCACCCATTCATAACCTGCACAACAAATTCAGTTAGTTCTTTCAAAAATATTATATAATTAAACAATGGTTACATATATGAGTCTCAGTCGCAGATAAAATATCAACGCTGACTAGTTTGTCAAATGCACGTAGCTGTTTTGGGTCACGAAAAAGCTGCATCGCGGTATTGTAAACATACATATGTCACAGCTCAACATCAGGATTTCAGAGGCTAATGCGGTTACTCGTTTCCTCCATAAAACTGAGGCCTGGATACAAGAAAATTGTATTGGATTCAGCGTTATATGTATTCCATATGAAACAGGAATAATCCAAAGAAAAGGTAATTAACAACGATATATCCAAGACAATAGCTTTGTCAACAGAACACAGCTCGCCACGCTGTTTCCAAACAGTCTCAAAGGCAACATGAGCAATTCTATCAATCTGGGGAACATAAGAAATGCCTTACATCTGTGCATAGTACTTAACAAACAGAGTTTTACGTCAGTCGGCTGAAAACTGAATCAAGATTTTTAATAAAGCACCTCGTGAGCAACATAAATCTCAGTATATTAAACCCAAATTCCTCACCATTTTCATTGGTCTTTATGCGCCCTGGGTCTCCAAAGTAACTACATGTTACCATGAGAATTCACATTGTAACGACACCGTCTCACTACAAAACGAGAGGGACAAGAATTACAATCGGTTTAAACAAACTAATTAAACTGATTAAAAAAAAAAGATAATTAGAGTTTCACACAGGAAACAAAAAAACTTGAGGCTAGCAAGAAATTTAGATTAGATTTCATACCTTATAACAACTTTAAGTGCAAAGAAGAGATCCCCAACACCAACTAGGCGATTGCTTGATGTTTCTTCTTTTCTCGTTGTTATATCCGAGAGCTGTTTCTGAGCATCTGTGAAGGCTTTCAGAGAAGCTTCATGCTAGAATAACAAAGTGATAATGTTCTAACAGACAAAAAATTAGTCTTCCAACAGTACTTTGAAATATTCGCACAGAAAGCAATGTAATACTATTAGAACCAATATAAAGATCAACAAGCTGAATGTTCACCAATACTAATAACCAAGACAAATTGAATCTATTAGCTCAGTTTTGAGTCCACAGACACTTTGTAATTCAAGATGGATTAACTAGATTAGCTAGCTTAGCTGAATTAATACTTATTATTGTTATTAAATGAACCTTGTAGCTTAGCCAACCTTGGTGAGGAAACATAATATACCTGATCAAGATCCTTTGCCACAGCAGTGTTTCCCAAGGCTGCTTAGAATGCAAGTTTCATCCTTGAATCTGATCAGATCAAAGTAGCGTGGTACATCCTTGGTTGTCTGCACTCTCTCCTTCAGTTTATGTAGATGATCCACTTGTTTTCCCTGCATAACCAAATACTGCAGAATGAATATACCCTACTTGGCGAAGGAATATGAAGCTCTGGATTCAGTCCCCTTGAGAATTTACTGAGAGCGTTACCTATTGCATTTTATTTGCTGATTCAAACCCCACCTTAACACACTCCTAACTTCCAACCTAGATGTATTAATTAACTAAGACCAACTAAGTATCACAGATCTAAAGATCCCTCTATAATGATTCTTCGGTTTAAGTTAGCAACCTTAATGAAAATAGCTAGTCTGGTAAGACTTCAAGCATATAAACATTCAGATAGTAGTTCAAGCTGAGAAGTTCTGGTGTCCCGATTACAAAGAGACACCAGAACTTCTCAGCTTATCTCTACGAAATCCGACCTCCCTCACAACAATCTTATGTTGATCGTGTGTATCCAAGACTCATAACATCTGGACCCTTCAACAAGAAAAACCTGAATAGAATGACAACTTATGTGTCTTATTTATACTATGAAATTAAACTCTAAACCTCTCCTTGAATGAGACTCTTTCTTTGGTCAACCCAGGTTCGTTGATTGCTTAATTCCTTCTTTGCTATTTTTCTTCATGTAGTATCTCCACAGCGTTGTTAGTGAAAGCATTGATTCTTCATATTCACATCGATAGGTGTTGTGTCAGCCTCTATAGGTGTCTCTTTGCTACAACTCGCAAATTTACCATTTGAAACTCCGATGAGATTCAAAGACCTAATAGAACTATGGGATAAGCTATAATGCTTGTTTCTTACTTTGTCTAGCGTCTACACCTTGGTAGCATACTTTAACTACTTTGACACTTCAATCCTTATATTCACTCTCATTTCTATCTTGAAGGGTCATAACGCCGTTTTCCGACTATCATCTTGAAAATGGTTAAATCTGTGTCCATGAAAGATTGATTCTTCATATTCGCATCAATATGTGTTGTTTTAAACTCCGTATGTTTCTTCTTGCTACAACTCCCAAATTCACCATTAGAAACTCTTATGACATTCAAAGACCTAACAGAACTGTGGGATAAGCTATAATGTTTGTTTCTTACTGTCTTGCGTCTCCATGTTAATTGTATCCTTCAACTACTTTGACACTTCAACCTTTCTATTCACTCTCATTTCTATATAGAAGGGTCATAACTACGTTTTTGGGACATCATCTTGATAATGGTTAATTTTTTGTCCATGAAAGCATCGATTCTTCATAGTCACACCAATAGCTGTTCTTTTAGCCTTCATAAGTTTCTTCTTGATATAACTCCCAAATTCACTATTAGAAACTCCTATGAGATTCAAAGAACTAACATAACTGTGGGATAAGCTATAATGCTTGTTTCTTACTTTGACTTGCTTCTCCACCTTGGTAGCATGCTTCAACTACTTTGACACCTAATCACTTCTATTCACACTCATTTCTATCTTGAAGGGTCATAACTCCATTTTTAGAC